>BLSH010078348.1:397121-424879 GCA_018402905.1 Glandirana rugosa | reverse complement strand
ACGTACAATCGTTTCGTTGGACAGAGTTTAATCTGCAAATCTCCAACTCTAAGCAGCGGTATTTGAAATCTCAAATTCCCCCAACAATCTGATCGTAGAGCACGATCGTAGCGATCGTTGTTCTATGCAGAGTTTGATCTGCAACTCAAAGCAGCGGTATGTGAAATCCCTAATTTCTGCTATCTGTCCTCAGAGCAACAGCACAGACAGCAGTAGTAAAATAATCTATCTCAGGATGCAGGATCAGGTCTTAAAATGTCTCAAATCTGTCCCTCACGCAGTCAGCTACCTTTCCCTACACTAACCCAAGGAGCATGTGACTGCAGCACTGTGACTCCAGCTTATAAAGAGGCTGGGTCACATGATGCACCGGCCAATCACAGCCATGCCATTAGTAGGCATGGCTGTGATGGCTTCTAAGGGCAAACCAGTGAAACACTTGTTGATTGGCTGCCCTGCAGCTTCTCAACACGTGGAGTAAAATAGCAGAACCCCGGACCGAACCCGAACGATTTTTGAAATGTCCGGGTCCGGGTCCGTGCCACGGACACCCGAAAGTTCGGTACGGACCCGAACGTTACAGTCCGGGTTCGCTCAACACTAGTCATCACTAATCTAGTAATCTCCACTTGCTTACGGGTACTGTGCTGAGCAACCGGCCTGATGCATTGTGAACACAGACAGTAGGCTGCTCAGCATGAGCGCCATTCTCTGGGCAGGCAACCTCTTGTGCTCAGCATGCAGAGGTGCAGCCACTCAGAGCAGGATCCAGAAGCAAGTGGAGATCACTGGAGTAGCTGAGTCTACTTCCATGATTTCCAGATTTCAGGGGTATAGGTCAGGTATGGTGAATATGTACCTAGACCAATGTAAATATGAAAAAATATACCGTGCCTGGAATTCTTCTTTAACATCACTGGCAATACACAAATAGACTTCTAACAAATTCCTCTATCCACATTTACAGCATTGTCCACCCTGCCAAGCTACTGTATTCGGACATCCATAAGCACCGGCTGTCAGAATACCCAAACAGTGCCTGCAGCTGACTGGAAGCAGGTGCTGTTTGGCTCACAATTTCTGGCATGCCTTCTAACACTGGGTGGCTTTGATTACTCAATTTACTTTTGTCGAGCCTGCAGGGTCACTGAGAGCCGGTTCACACTGAGGCGATCCGACTTGTGGGGCGACTCATCGCAACCCCGTACAGCGCGACTTCAGCGCGGCTTGCAAATGACTTCTGTAATAGAAGTCAATGCAAGTCACCTGAAGTCGCCCCAAAAGTAGTACAGGAACCCTTTTCTAAGTCAGAGCGACACGAGTCGCTCCTATTAGAATGGTTCCATTGCACAACATGGAGACGACTTGTCAGGCGACTCAAGTCGCCTGACAAGTCGCCTCAGTGTGAACCGGCTCTGACTGTTAGAATTTCAGCCGACTCCTCCGAATCAGCTGAAATAAAGGTGTATGGCCAGCTTAAGACTAGGTACTGCAAAAAACAGTGTTGGTCTTTGCTCACAGGTGCAAAAAGTCTAAGAAAGTTCAAAAATGGCTTAAAGGCATGTGTATGCCTTAAAGTCTTAAAAGTCTAGTAATGACTTTCATCGTCAGTCACAATCATTTATACACCATGACTGTAGGGCCTCATCTACACAGGCATTTTGAAAAAAGGAGCTGTAATGTCGGGTCCGACGTCAGGAAAAAAATCGGCGTTAAAAACACAATCTCACCGGCATTTTGCATTAGCGTTAATGCGCGTTTTGTTTGAAAAGACATCCCTCTGCTATTTTTGGATATTTTTAAAACAGAAAACGCCGGCGCTAAAAAAAGCCGGTTAACGTCGCTACGGCGCTAATGCGCGTTAGTGAGCATTCTGCCGGCTCAGCGTCAAAAACGCTCTAACGCTGCAGCTTCAGAACGCACAGGCCCAGCGTTAGATTTACAGCTTTAGAACGCCGACGCCATCTACAGCTCAAGAACATCAACATGTGTATGAGGCCATAGAATAACATGGTGTGGCGTTCTCAGCTCAAAAACGCGGTGTTAATAACGCCCGTGTGTATGAGGCCTTACGATCTATAAAATTATTTTCTTAAGGTCATATGGAACAAAACATGTAAATCCCATAAACACAAGTTGCACTGATTGGCTGACTACAGAACAAGACTTGCAATGGGTGTATCTTTAAAGATGAACTCCAGCTAATGAATAAAAAATAACATTTGTTAGTCATGAAACAAGAAAAAAACAAACAGCTTTTGCAATACTTACCTGAGCCGCCCCTGACAACAATGCCATTCTGCCTGATGTCCTCAGTCTTCCAGGTTGAATGTCAATCAGTGTGACTCAACCCACTTCCTCATAGCCCAGGAAGTGATGGGAGGGGGGGTGTCGTTGCGCAAACTGAGTTGCACTTAAAGCGGAGCTCCAGCCCCCCCCCCACAAAAAAAATGAAAGAGGAAGTAAACCCTGATGGGTATTACTTCCTCTTTATTACTCTGCAATGTAAAAAGCATAATGGGCTAGTATGTATCGCATATTAGCCCATTATGTGGCACTTACCTGCATTGGAAGCCCGCAATGTCACCGCTCCGGGATGCATCCATCTTCCACCCCTCTTCCTTCCGGGGCCGCGGACTCCGGCTCTGTGACTGGCCGGAGTCGCGTGACGTCACTCCTGCGCATGCACACGGGAGCCGCCAATCGCGGCACAATCTCAGTGAAGAAACGCCATGCGGGTTGTTTAAGAGATATGCAGGGAACCTACTGGTAAGCCTTATTATAGGCTTACCTGTAGGATAAAGTGGCTGTCAGGGGTTGACAACCACTTTAAAGTGATTGTAAAGTCTCGTTTTTTTTTTTTCTAATAAAAATAGCAAACATTTTCATGAGAAATTTGCTGGACGGATGTCATAGGCATTCACCCATCCATGACAAATTCTGACTGTATTTTGCTTAAAACGTTGTATGATAGTCAGGCCCATCTACTGGCCATAATGTGATATTTTCTCTGAAATGCTTCAATCAGGACAATTACCGCATTACTGCCACTAGATGGAACCAATGATCAAAGGAAATCACGATATTAAGCACAACACAGCCAGAATGAATCCCATTTGGGTGAATGCTTGTCATATTCATATAACATTTTCTTTTTAATAAATAGACGCCTAAGCAATGTGTAAGTGATTATTTCTCACGGATATCACAGCACTCCTCCCTAAAATGCTTTCATCTTCTTCCTCCCCAGAGGGACTACACCACCTTTGTTTAGGATCAGCATCTATTTCCTGGACAGAAATACTAACTTAGGTAAAAAAATATGCAACTCCTGGTACCTATTTCTTGGCTGTGTTCACAAGTGTCTGACACAGAGCAGTCACAAAGGTATGGTCAGTATGATCAGTGGGGAAGAAGAGATTGAGAAAATGCTTCTTTCTGAATGCAGCAGACTGATGACAACATCTTTTGTCCATTGCAAAAACTGGAGCTTAAAGTGGTTCTAAAGGCTCAAGATTT
Organism: Glandirana rugosa; assembly: GCA_018402905.1. Taxonomy (NCBI): domain Eukaryota; kingdom Metazoa; phylum Chordata; class Amphibia; order Anura; family Ranidae; genus Glandirana; species Glandirana rugosa. Next base: position 421,360 of record BLSH010078348.1, on the reverse strand, counting down.
TTTTACCTTCATGAGCAGCAGCTCCCCATATACTTACTTGAGCCCAATTTTCCTCCAGCCATGTGCACAAGAGCCTCGGCTCTCCAGGGACTCTCCCTCCTCATTGGTTCCCGCTGCTGTCAATCACAGCCAGTGAGCCAATGAGGAGAGAAAGGGAATGGGGCTGAGCCACAGCTCTGTGTGTGAACGGGCATGCAGAGCAGCAGCTCGGGAGTGAGCCTGCTTGGGTGCCACTATTGCAAGCTGCTTGCTCTGGGGGCACTCGGAAGGAAGGAGAGGCCAGGAGTGCCAGTGGGCTAACTTTACTGTTTTTTTTGTTTTAATTTATGAAACTGTTTTTTATTTTTAAAAAAAGCGTCTGAAAAATCGCAAATGCCGTGTGACATAAAAAGTTGCAACGATCGCAATTTTATTCCCTAGGATCTCTGCTAAAAAACATATATAATGTTTGAGGGTTCTGAGTGATTTTCTAGAAAAAAAAATGATGCTTTTTACATGTAGGAGCGAAGGATGGGAAGTGGTTAATATTACTTCAAATATAGTTTTAGTAATAAACAGTAGAGTTTTTATTTTTGAAACAGGGGAGATTGATCTTTGACAGTTCATGCTCCAGGGCATAGGTGTGCCCCCCAAAGCTCAAACACACATGCGTGTATATACAGTATATATATATATATATATATACACCCTTATAAATAAATGTAAACCAGAGGACTTTGTCATTAGGGCAGAGGACGGTGTCAGTAGAGCACTGGACATTGTCAGTAATTTTTTATTAATGCATTCTTTTATTATTTTTTTACAATTTAATTTTTTTCATTATTTATTTAAAATTTTTTTAGGACAGAGATTCTCCAGTACCTTTCTCTGCAGCCTCAGCAACCCTGCACAGTGAATGAATATGAGGTGTTCTGTGCTGAGCGACTTCCTGTTCATTCACATACTGAAGCATAGTAATCACACTTTGCTACACTTCAGTTATGAATAAACGCAGTGAGTGATCAGTACTGATCACTCACTATGTTCATTAACCACTTCCGTGCCGCCGGACGTCATATGACGTCCTTGGGTTTGAGTGGTAATATTCAGATAACGTTTTTTTCTGCTGGCGATTCTGAACATGATAAAAGTGGTCTTAGCAGCGGATTTGCCGCAAGATCCCCTCTCGCCGCTTTCCCGTCACCGGCAGCGGCGGAGATGATCCGATCCGTCCCCCCCAGTGTCCACTCACTCGGCTCCATAACACGGCAGGGCGTAAAATGACGTCAGAAGTCACGTCCGCCCAAGGGTCTTAAAGGGCCCATTTTTTTTTGGGCTGTCATTTTTTTCACTTTTTTTTTTTTTTTTTTTGTATTTTAGTGTAAATATGAGATGCGAGATGTTTTTGACCCCGGATCTCATATTTAAGAGGACCTGTAATGCTTTTTTCTATTACAAGGAACGTTTACATTTCTTGTAATAGGAATAAAATTGATCAATTTTTTTTTTAAAAAAAAAGAACAGTGTAAAAATAAAAAGCAAAATAAAAAAAAAAAAATTTTTTAAAGCACTCCGTCCCCGCGAGCTCGCGTGTAGAAGCGAACGCATACGTAAGTCCCGCCCGCATATGAAAATGGTGTTCAAACCACACATGTGAGGTATCGCCGTGATCGTTAGAGCGAGAGCAATAATAATAGACCTCCTCTGTAACTCAAAACTGCCAACCTGTAGAATTTTTTAAACGTCGCCAATGGAGATTTTTAAGTTGCAAAGTTTGTCGCCATTCCGCAAGCGGACGCAATTTTGAAGCATGACATGTTGGGTATCATTTTACTCGGCGTAACATTATCTTTCACAATATGAAAAAAATGAATTTATTTTTAAAAAAAAACACGCTTGGAAGACCGCTGCGCAAATACGGTGTGACAAAGTTTTGCAATGACCGCCATTTTATGCTCTAGAGCACATGTGTCAAACACAAGGCCCACGGGCCGAATCAGGCCCTCCAGACCATTTCATGTGGCCCTCACACCTCTCCTCCAGCTGCAGGAGAGCTCAAGCCCTTCTCTGGTCCAGACCCTGCCCTTTCTGCTTCAGAGCAACACCACCAGCTTCTTCCCAGCAGCAGCACAAGGTAAGAGGGAACACTGTGATGTAAGGGAGGGTGGGGTATTCTTGACTGCTAAGGGTGGGGGCGCTCTTGAGATCTGGTGTAAGGAGGGATGGGGTGCTCTGGGCATTTAGTTTTACAGATGCAACCAGCCCTTTGAGGGCAATCATAATGCTGATGCGGCCCATGATGAAATTGAGTTTGACACCCCTGCTCTAGAGTGTTAGAAAAAAATATATATATAATGTTTGGGGTTCTAAGTAATTTTATAGCAAAAAAAACCTAGTTTTAACTCGTAAACACCAAACCCAAAAAACAGGCTTGGTCTTGAAGTGGTTAAGAAAGGGAAGGTTGGTGAATAACATATTTACTGGCTTCATCCTCAAACATCCTCACAGCAGCCAGCGGGAGAGGAGAGAAGCCAGCAGCGCTTTGGGGGAGGGGGGTACACAGGGGACCCAGGCAGCAGGGTGACTACGCAGCATGGGGAGATTAGAGTGTGCCCAGGCATAGCCAGCACACCCCCTGCGGACACCTATGACTCCAGGGTTGTCATCTTTCATTATTTAGCAAATTACTGCCCTGAAACAAGCACATACATCAGACACCCCAACACTTGATATACACACTTTTGTAGCAGGTTTGTGCTTCCTGAGCAATGAAGAAATAATGATGAGCACCATGGTGTCCGCACCTCCAACAAGTTTACAGCGGCACCTCTATTTTTCTTTCCTGACAGGTAGTCTTGAATTTGTTGCTTGGAACTGGTGTCAGGTGGCTTTAGGCTCGGTTCACATTGGAACGATGCAGGAACCCTGTGAATCCACTGCGGGTTCTCGCACCGCACCTGACTCGCAGGCAGCGAACAGCTGGGAGTGTCAATACAAAGTTAATGACACCCCCAATCGGTTCTCATATCGCAGTGTGAACTGTCAATTTGGACAGGAATCGGATTGCATGGGTGTGAAGACCCATGCAATCCGATTCTGGTGCGGACCAAAAAAAGTGTCCTGCGCAACTTTGGTCTGAATGCGATGCAAATTCATCCATACTATCTGCATGGCTGAGTTTGCATCGCACAGACATCGCGTGTGATTTGCACTGCAGTGCGAATCACATGAGATGTCTGACATTGCGCTGGTCTGAACCGGCGCTCCCCCAGATTCAATTAACTGCCACTTGGATTTTCACTTATTAAACGATGCCAAAGACAATTCTGATTCAGATATACAAACTAAAAACACAAAGTAACAAAGGACAAATGCCAATTGTGAAATTACTGAAACATCTGATCTAGTAATGTAAAGATAACCACAATCTTCCAAACACCTCAAAGTTCCGGAACTCAAGATTGCTACAAGATATTTACTATGGCTGAAAGGGGATGATACTTGGGAAAAAAAAGTACTGTATAATATGTGTTAAGGTTCAAGTTCACTGAGTCAACAAATGGAATCAACACTGAGAAAAGTAGGCAGGCAGGTTCCAAACTACAATACATAGAAAATGCGTGTATATGTGCAAAAGTTTTAGGCAGGTGTGAAGAAATTCTGTAAAGTAAGAATGCTTTTAAAAATATATATTTTAATTGTTGTGTGTTTTATCAATTTACAAAATGCAAAAAGAAAACAGAAGAAAATTCTAAATCAAATGGTTGGGAGACCACGGTGCAGTGAAAATAACATGTCAGCATAATCAGCAAATCCAGAAAAAGTGGTCAACAAGGGAGGTGCAAGGAATCGATTCAAATCTTTCAGAAGGTTGAGAATTGTCCATATAATTTCAGCTCCCTTGAAGTGATACTCAGGGCCAGATTAACATAGGGGCTATTGGAGCTGCAGCTCCAGGCCCCATCCTTAAGATAGGCCCAGCCCAATGGTGTGAGTGAGTCACTAATACTGCCCAGCCCTGCTCTGTATACAGTGTACACATGATTGATATGTAAATTGCTACAGCATATTTCATTTGTTTTAACAAAAAATTGTTTGCATTTTCATTTTATTTATTTGTGTAAAAAGGCCCCACCAAAATCCTCAGCACCAGGCCCATGATGCTCTTAATACGGCCCTGGTGATACTAAACACACTCTGTTTAATTTACACCTTCCCTTCTATTTCTGTATGTGGATGATGGCACTGTAATTATTTCAATTAAAAACCCATCCAAGTACCTTATCCCTAATTGAGTCTGCAGTCTGTCTGCATGGAAACAGTGGCAGGAGGAGCATCTAGTCCTCTGCTGCTGGTCACATGTTCAGAAAAAAAAAAAAAAAACAGCATTTGGAATACAGAGTAAAATAAATAAATATCAATAAACTGTTTAAAAATTGTCAAACAAATATAAATTTGAAATCAATTTTTATGTTATGGCAATAACATGGCGTGGGTGTATTTCTGCCAGTCACAGGCTGTGTCGCATCCCACCAGGCTGTGTCTGAGAATAAGAGGGAGGTGAAGCCTCCGTTAATCTACATGTAATACCCCCCCATTGTGTTTAGCTGGTTGGCAGCCCTGGTTAGAGGGAGTGGGTTCTCATTTACCACTGTGTATACGCCCACATGTGTGACTCAGTACATAGGCTATTTAGATGTGATAGGGAGAAAATGCTCAGTATAGAAACTCACTGAAAACTGAGCATGTGCAGAGTTGCCACTACAGCTGCAAAATCCCTAGCTAAATTGGGGACATGGCCAGAAGAGGGAGATAGAGAACAACAGGATCAACCAGCTTTTTTGCAGAATATAATATATACACTATATTATCAAAAGTATTGGGGTGCCTGTCTTTACACGAACGAGAACTTTAATGGAATCCCAGTCTTAGTCTGTAGGATTCAATATTGAGTTCGCCCACCCTTTGCTGTTATATCAGCTTCAACTCTTCTGGGAAGGCTGTCCACAAGGTTTAGGCGTATCTATGGGAATGTTTGACCATTCTTCTAGAAGCGCATTTGTGAGGTCAGGCATTGATGTTGGATGAGAAGGCCTGGCTCGCAGTCTCCACTCTAATTCATCCCAAAGGTGTTCTATTGGGTTGAGGTCAGTAATGTTGGAACAGGAAGGGACCATCCCCAAAAACTGTTCCCACAAAGTTGGGAGTATGAAATTGTCCAACATGTCTTGATATGCAGATGCCTTAGGAGGAACTAAGGGGCCAAGCCCAACCCCTGAAAAACAACCCCACTTCATAATCCCCCCTCCAGCAAATAATTTGGACCAGTGCACAAGGCAAGGTCCATAAAAACATGAATGAGCAAGTTTGGGGTGTCAGGAACTTGACTGTCCTGCACAGAGTCCTGACCTCAACCTGACAGAACATCTTTGGGATGAATTAGAGCGGACACTGCGAGCCAGGCCTTCTCGTCCAACATCAGTGCGTGACTTCCCAAATGTGCTTTTGGAAGAATGGTCAAACATTCCCATAGACACTCCTAAACCTTGCGGACAACCTTCTTAAAAGAGTTGAAGCTGTGATACCTGCAAAGGGTGGGCCAACTCCATATTGAACCCTACGGACTAAGACTGGGATGCCATTAAAGTTCATGAGTGTATAAAGGCAGGCGTCACAATACTTTTGACAATATAGTGTAGCATTTATTGATAGTTTTTTTATGATGTGAGTTTGGTGACACATCTGCATGTTTTATCTTTTTGCGGTATTCATGATTAGGCACCTTTGCTTTGTTTCTTTTTTCCATAATATGTCCAGGTTGAATTGGCCACATTTGTGGGAGTTCAGCTTTAAATAAGTAGGGTTCTTTCTAGTTTCTCCATCTTATGCTGGGTCTCCTATTACCCTATTTGTGGTAAAGCTTAGAGAAGCAGCAGGGCGCTGTGTCCTTCGGTCAAAGAGTAACGATGAATAATGATTCAGTGTATGACAAAGTGAATCCTAGTATATTCCCACGCTATCATTCTCTAATGCCTCCAATTATCCAACAGGAAACTATGCAGTGTACACTGTATACAACGCAAAGCTAGATTTCCTATTAGGTGACTAAAGTGGTGCTGATACCGGCCTGGGCTGTCATCAGGAGGAGAGGAAGAATGTGTGTGTTGGGGGGGGCACCATTGTTACTTCTGTACATCACAGAAGCATGGCCAGTCCATACAGTTCTACTTTTCATGTGAAAAGGAAAACATCTAAAATGAACTGTTTTCACCTAATAAAATAGTTTTACCATTTGGAAAGAAAATGCCATAAAGGGGTCTATTTATAAGCGTTTTCTTATACAAAACTCAGACAAGGTTTGCTCATTTAACTGAATCTAATTAGAGAAATGTGTGAATCTTGTGTGGAAGGTGTGTGAATCTTCTAAAACAGTGACCCCTTGGCGCACTAATGAAGGGGCACAATTCCTCCCATTGACACCAAAGATGGGGCATAATTCCTTCCAATGACACCAATGAAGGAGCACAATTCCTCCCAATGACACCAAAGATGGAGCACAATTCCTCCCAATGACACGAATGAAGGAGCATAATTCCCCCCAATGACACCAATCATGGAGCACAATTCCCCCCAATGACACCAATGATGGGGCATAATTCCTTCCAATGACACCAATGAAGGAGCATAATTCCCCCCAATGACACCAATCATGGAGCACAATTCCCCCCAATGACACCAATGATGGAGCACAATTCCTCCCAATGACACGAATGAAGGAGCATAATTCCCCCCAATGACACCAATGATGGAGCACAATTCCTCCCAATGACACCAATGATGGAGCACAATTCCTCCCAATGACACGAATGAAGGAGCATAATTCCCCCCAATGACACGAATGAAGGAGCATAATTCCCCCCAATGACACAATCATGAGGCACAATTACTCCCACTGAAAAACGATGGGGCACTATTCCTCCCCCTGACACTGGGACCTTTTCTACTCCAACAGGCTGCAGTCTGGCCCCCTTAAAGTCTGAAGGACAGTAAACTGACCCTTTGTTTAGAGAATTTGGAGATCCCGGTTTTAAACATTTATGAACAGATCTCAAAGTAATCTCAAATAACACACTGATCCCGGATAATACTGTTACCATATTATTATTCCCCATTATACCTCTGGAGGTGATGTCATAAGGGGGTGGGGCCTCTGGATGATGTCAGCAAGTGGCCCCGCCCCATGCCAATATAAATCAATGCAGAGAGCGCATACAGCATTAGTCCGGGAGATCGCATCGCGTCAACATGGGACAGAGAGAGAAGACAGCGTCCCATGTATCCCATACTCATTCACATAGGGCGGGGGGGCCGGGATCTGGGGGCCCCCTTGTTAAAGGGGGCTTCCAGATTCCAATAAGCCCCCTGCCCTTGTCCTCATCAACGTGGGGACAAGGTGCTTTGGGGTGGGGGGGCGCAGGGCGCAGGGCCCCCCTGCCCCAAAGCACCCACCCCTCCCATGTTGAGGGCATTTGGCCTGGTATGGTCTGGGGGGGCACTCGCTCGTCTCTACCCCCTTTCCTGGCCTGCCAGGCTGCATGCTCGGATATGGGTTTGGTATGGGTTTTGGGGGGGACCCCACACCATTTTTGTTTTAAATTCTGGTGCGGGGTTCCCCTTAAAACCCCTATCAGACCGAAGGGTCCGGTATCGTCTTGGGGGGGGAAACCCACGCACATTTTTTTCCCCATTTTTGCAGGGTTTCCCTTCAAGATCCTCAGCACACAAGTCGCACAGCAAGATGGATCATCATGATCCGACTTCTAGTGGCGACTTCTATTCAAATCAATGGGCTCCCATAGGGAACCATTGATTTTGAATAAAGGCAGAGAAACATAGCTGAAAGCTAGCGTGGAAAAACGTGCATTGACGCTAATGCAAAATGCTGATAAAATCATGTTTTTAACGCCTTTTTCCTGGCGTTGGTACCAACATTACAGTTCGCTTTTTTAAACGTTTGCGTGTATGAGGCCTTAGCCACTTGGAATTTCTTTGCATGTGGTGGAAGCAGCAGGTAGTAGCGGGGGGGGGGGGGGGCCCAGGTCAACTTTTGCATTGGGCCCACAAGCTTCAAGCTACGCCTCTGCCTGCTAGGCCATCTTATGTGGCCCTTGCACCTCTACTGCAGCTGGTCTCTGCCCCCACCTTGTCTCAGCAGTCAGCAGCAGAGAGGAGGACAGAACTCCTCTGCCATATCCTGCGCTCCTTACTACAGCCATGGAGAGGCTCGTCTTTAACCACCCCCCCATCTCAGTATTCAGCATCAGAGAGGACAGAACTCCTCCTACAGAGTCTGCACCCCCTTGTTTCTGCCTCCCCTGGTCTTGGCAGCTGACTCCAGCCCTCCTCTGGTCCTGAGCCAGATCCTTCACTTTCAGCCTCCCAGCTCTGCCCCCCCCCCAGCAGCACATGGTAAGGGGGGTGCCCGCTAAGGGAGGGTGGGAGGCTCTTGACATCTGATATAAGGGGACATCTGCTTATAATTATTATGAGAATAATACAATTCTATGCCAGTTGAAAAGGAGGGTCGCACACAGCTGGTATTATCCGCAAGAAACTTTATTGGTGACTTCTCAGACAGAACACCATGGCAGATACAACCGACCCTTCGAGTGCAACCATAATGCTGATGTGGTGAAATGAAGTTTGACACCCCTGTTTTAATGGGACGCTGTCTTCATCCAAAAATGTCTCAAAGAGAGTTCCGAGCAAAGGAATCAGTATTACATTTGCCTCTCTGGCACCTGATCTTTGGTCCATTGAAGCACTACAGCCTCCATCAGAATTCTCAGCATTTGACACATTTGGGAGCTGGCTTTGTCACTCAGCACATAGACCGGTTCCTTCCACTGACCCCTACATCTCTGTTGTGTCTTGTGCTGACATAGGGGACAGCGGTAAAAGCCCCGACATGTAACATCCAACACTTACATGCTAAATGCTGAAGAATCTGATGAAGGCTCTAGTGCTTCAGATCAGCAATACAGCAAAGACTGACAGTGAAGAGTGCTGGAGAGGTAAGTATACCAGTTTTTGCAGAGAACTTTGTTTCCCTTGCCGGCGCTCCTGGCCCCTCCCTCCTGCCAAGTACCCCCCACAGCAAGCAGCTTGCTATAGGGGCACCCAAGACGACCTACTGCTCTGTGTGTTCAGACACAGTGCTGTGGCTTGGCCCCACCCCTTTTTCTCCTCACTGACTTACTGACTTTGACTGACATTGGCTCCCGCTGCTATGTCTCAGCCAATCAGGAGGGAGAATCCGGTACAGCCGAGTCTCTAGGGCAACATCGCTGGATCGAGATGGGGCTCAGGTAAGTATTAGGGGGGGAGCTGCTGCACACAGAAGGTTTTTTTTTTATCAATGTATAGAATGCATTAAGATAAAAAAAACCTTCTGCCTTTAGAAGCACTTTAAGGGCTTATTCACACTTGACAAAATTTCTAATGCTTAACAAACGCTCCTATAGTTTTAGTGTGGGGCATTAGGCTCGCTTTAATGAGCTTTAGTATGGGCATTAGACAGGCATTTCACAAGCATTAATGAGGAGTTAAAAATGCTCCACAAACGCCCTATGGGCAGTTATGAAGCATTTAACAAGCTCCACAAATGCCTATTCCATTAGAGTAAATTAACTAATCTTAAAGCGGTTGTCTACACAAAAAAAAAAAAAAAAACTGTAAGGCAAAGGCATAATGAGCTAGTATGTACATTGTGAAATACTCCCCTTAGAACAAAGCTCCTGCAGGGCTGCCCGGTCTGTGCAGAGGGAGCGCACATCTTCGCTGTGTGCATTCTTCTGGGTTCGCGGCTCCGGTGCTGTGAGTGGCTGGACACGCAAGATGCCACTCCTGGGCACATGCGGGAGCCCGTCTTTCCGGCAGGGTCCGGCGCTATGAGCAGGGCCTTCACCTGGCCATCACTGCGCTTGCACCGTGATGTCAGCGGCTGCATTGCAAGTGGAATATCTCCTAAACCATACAGGTTTAGGAGATATTCATTTTACCTATAGGTAAGCCTTATTATAGGCTTACCTGTAGGTAAAAATTACTTTAGGGGATAGACAACCGCTTTAAGGCCCCACAACTGCCTGCCAGAGCATTTGCGTGGCGTTACCATAGACTTGAATGGGAGGCGTTGAAAGGCTTCAAATGCCTCCAGACTCAACATGAGGCTTCAATTTGGAAGCGATACTAATGCTTAGTGTGAACAGCACTATGTGTTGTCTATTGTAGCTTGTGCATAGGCGTTTGAGGGGCGTTTTTAACACCTCTCAAATGCCTGCTTTTAATGTCAGTGTGAACTTAGCCTAAAGTACAGTATAACTAAAGGCAAAACTTTCATTTTTCATTTTGGATAGAGTGGAGATGGATCAGAACATCTATTGTGTTTCTCTTGCTGTCTATGCCCCCTGTTGGGACTCTTTATTCGTCCTGTTTTGCATTATCCCACATTTTGGGTTGTCACTAGAACAGGACAAGAGGATAAATCTTCCAACTGGGGCATTAGTTCTGGTGACAACCAGGGATACCCTGACTTTGGAGGGATTTCCTCTTACTTCCTGTTTTGATAATGTGACAGAAAGTGAAAGGAAATCTCTTTACCTTCAGTGAAAACTCTCCCTTACTCTATCCAAGAATGAAAAAGAAAATAGAATATGAACCCACTGTACATGCAACTTCCTCTTTTGTACCCCAGGAGTTACAAAACCTGAGGTGTTCTATTATTCGAATCTGGTCTTCAGAAAGGAAGTCAGCCTTTGTTGGTAAAAGCCACCCATCATACTAAAGAACAGCAGATAGTATGGTCTGTAGGTCCTCAGATGCCCACTCACAGTACAGGAGGTGGTAGAGGGACGGGTCCTCTTTGAAATAAAAACATTGAAAATGTCTAGCGATGTTTTTGCTCGCATTTTTGTTGCGGAGAATATGTGTTTTGGGTTTCAGGACTCGTTAGTACACGGTTTTCTTTCTTTACATAATACAAATAACAGGAAGTTTTTTTCCCCCCATTTGCTCTCCACAGTCTGTTTTCAAACCCCTCAGGCAAATGGTTAACCTATTTCTTCATAACCAGCTCCCGCCTCACACCAGCTTTCTATCAACACCAGGGATTTCTTTCATGGCAAAAGAGCGTAAAGGCAGGAGGGGTGAGGAGAGCGGAGATGGGAGACACGGAGGAGGGAGGGCCACTCAGACTTGTGAGTCTCTCTGGAAAGATTAAACATTGCAGAAAAATGCTAAATATGAACACCAAGCCATGTGTAACATGCAGGAGACACATCCGGGATGAACAAACACTAAACAAGCTTTATTTCAATCCAAAACATTCAGCCACACACACCGGCCGTGTATTAGATATCCAGCCCCCCCAATCGTTCTAGCCGGCATCTTCCATGACTGGACCCTCAGAGGCCATTCACCGCACATGTTTGGGTTTGTGCACCTAAATGGACTAAAGCGTGACGATTGTTATACTGAAACTTCCTCAAATGTCACTTGTCACAGAAGAAACAGCTGGCCATGAATGGTGCCACTTTCTTGCACTTTTCCTCAAAGAAGGGATTTTACTAAGACTGAAGAAGATATGCATGCAAAAACAAGGGCCAGGGATAAACCCAAGGCAAATACCAAGTCATTGCTTGGTATGAGAAGATATGCATGGCAACCAATCAGCTTCTAGCTTCCATTTTTAAAGCTTTAGGCCCCTTTCAGAAGGACATTCCATTCAGCTCCGCCTGTCCGTTTTTCAGGCAGACCTGAACGGACGCCCCATGCAGCCCTTAGCGGAGACATGTGCGTTGACATCCGCCGCGCTCCGATCCGATCCTGTCCGTGAAATCCAGACGGATGGAAACCCTATTTTTCATCTGTCTGTAGAATCGGATCGGTGCGGATAGCATGAAAACGGGCAGGAGGATCCATTTTCATCTGATCTCCATAGAGCAGAGTGGGGCTCTGACAGATCTGTCTCTGCACAGTGAGTGGAGACGGATCTGTCATCTGCCTGCTCAGTGGGGATCAGCGGATCGATCCCTGCTGAGCAGAGCGGACTCCGCAAAAGGATAAGCCCGTGTGAAAGGGGCCTAACCAAGCGAGCTGAAGCTAGAAGCTGATTGGTTACCATGCACAGCTGCATCAGATTCTGTCTGCTCCAGTTTTAGTAATGTCGATTTCCTTGGTCCCTTCTGCTGGTCACTCCTAGATGCTTTGGTTTCCCAGGTGACTTTAGGGGTCAACTTCTCTGAAAGAAAACAGCGTTCTGTGGAGCAAGAAAGATATATATAGTCTTTTCCAGAGTAAAGCTTACTATAGCAAAAGGGTCGCAGTATATGTATATCTATGATATAAGCCTCAACTTATATGATCTCAGTAAGGGCTCATTTACACTTGTGGTCGGGGCACAGTAAGGCCTCATGCATGCTGAGCAGTTGCTTAGCTCCTTTTTATGCCTTTTCTCCTGGCAGGAAAATGCTGCTTAAAAACTCGGTAAAAAACGCATTTTGTGTTCATGCGTTTATGCATGTTCATGCGTTTGGTGTTAATTTATTCTACTGGCCAGGATATTAATTTATTTTGCCTATTAGAACTCATTTAACACACAATAAGGCACCTACCACTTCAACAGCTTTGAAGTGACGCTTTTTTGAAGCTTTAATGAAGCTTTATGTGTGATGATTTTCTATTTGTTTTAAAGAGGCCAGTAGTACCCCTACTCAGTAGATCCCCAGTTCATTAGTACCTCATTCAGTAAGTCCCTATCTCATTAGTAGCTTCCTTCTGCAAGTCTCCAGCTTATTAGTACGCTCGTTCATCAGATCCCCTGCTGAGTAGTACCCCCAGCTCTGCCGATGCTTGACTCAGTAGTACCCCCAGCTCAGCTGATCCTGGGTCAGTAGTAACACCCAGCTGATCCCTCTCCCTCTCTGGTCCCTGCTCAACTCCTGCTATACTGCTGCCACGCTGCTCACCAACTGACATCTGTTTCTCCTGCTCCAGTCCCCCAACATTGCTGATCCTCTTCCGCTCAGTCCTCGCTCTCCAGTTCCCGCTCATCTTCTACTATAGCGTTCCCATGTTGCAAACCATGTGTGACATCTGCTAGTTGCTCCACTCTGGTCCCAACCCTGCTCACCTTCCTGCTGCTCTGCGCTGCACACCAGATGTGACGTCTGCTCCTGGAACTTCCAGAATATATATACATGAACTGGAAGTGACTGCTCATGACTTCTTTCCAGTTCGCTTGTTGGTTTCCCAGTGCATCTTGCGATATCTCATACCTGCAATACCATAAAAACATAGCGAAGCGAACGCTGAATGAAAGCCCCTCCAAAGCTTCAGGTACTGTAAGAGTACAGACTTCTATGGAGGCTTTGGACATGCTTTGAAGCACCAAAAAAGTGACATGGGTTATAATTTTTGAAGCAAAGCAACCACAATGTGTGAAAAGGACTGTAAGCTAACCATTTTATTTAGTAACAGAGGGGCTTTGATTGGCATTCGGAGTGCTTTAAATAAGCCTGTCCAATGCCACATTTTGAAGCAAGAGTAAATGAGCCCTAAACGCTCCTCTTCTAAAATGCCTGTAAAGGCCTATGTATGCATGCACACATAAGCTATCATACAGGTGAGTTTAAAGGCTACAAGAATAAAATGCCAAACACCTGAAAAGCAGCGTGTTTTCTGCCTGGGTGTTTGAGGCTCGGTTTTACTGCCCCTCCTTGTAGAACTATAGGCAAACCTTTTTTTTTTCATGTTGGATAGAGCAGGGGAGGGTTATAACCCCTGTAAGATTTTTTTTCACCATCTGTGTCCCATTACGGAGATTCCCCTTCACTTCCTGTCCCATAGCCAAACAGGAAGTGAGAGGAAATCCCTGCAAATTAAGGGAATTCATTGGAGCCCCCTAGGTCATTAGAACTGGTGTCCCCATTGGAAGATTCCTCTTTATTACTTTTCTGGGGACCACCCAAAATTTGGGATTTTCTTTTACTTTAATGATAACAGTAAACAGGACAAATAGAGAGACACAGACAGCAATAAAAACGGACAGGTGTTCTAATCCCACTCAATTCTAGCCAAAACTAAAAAAAAAGTTTTGCCTTTAGTTATACTTTAAGCTGCATTTGTATATAAACCTGAAAAAGTATACCCCCCCCCCCCCCCATCATGTTCAGCAGGTAGTACCAAGTAAATAGGACCATGCCACAACCAGTTGCAAGGTGGTTACAGCTTGTGGAGCAGCATTTACACTGCTATGGAGCTATGCTGTTTACATACTGAAATGGGAAATTGTCATGAAGGTCTAAACTAGTTGAAAGTGCTTATTTCAGTACACGCTACGAGTTTCTCACAACGCACATTAGAACCTGCATATAAGTCATATAAGTAATTTCTTTGCTGGAGGACATCCAACATCATCTAGATCTTTCCCCCCTCAGCTCAACTTTCAGTGGCATGCCCCTTTCACTTACTGGACTTTTGTTCTTACAATCATATGGGCTCAGCATCACATAGGCATTACCTAAGTGGGTCTGCATACCAGTACAGTTTGCCTAGGAATGCCCTCACATTTGCATAACTTTCACCAAGAGCCAGCCCACTGCATGGATCAGAGGAGAGGAGTACTGAGGCAGGGTGCTGTGATATTTTCCAGGGTAAAACACCCTGCCAGCTCCTCCCGCCAGCCATGATCCACCTGCATTTCATAGAGAAGCACTGAAACCCAGTAATGACTGAGCCTGAAATAAGCTATGCAATGAAAAGGAAAATATTATATTACGAATTAAAATTAGCATGTTGATGAGAGATAGAGGAACCAGGGAAGGAAAATATGAGCAGATTTAACTTCACCTTTATTTCTATTCTTATCTTTTGAGCTTGACCAGCTAGGAAGCAAGAGCCATTCTAACACACCTCAATTCCATGTGATTTACAGTAAAACCTTGGATTGTAACGCGGTTAACGAGCGTTTCGCAATACACAACGTTTTTTTAAAAATCCTGACTTGGTTTGTGGGAGCTGTCTCGCAAAACGAGTAGGATTAAGCCTCTGTACATGCAATACTGCATGTGGCCAGAGGTGCGGGGGCGCTGGTGAGGCTTGGAGACTCTCGGAATCCATCGGAAATACTCGGAAATACCGAAAGTATGTACCTATGGCCACATACAGTATTGCATAGACAAGTAGTCACTGTGGAACAAATTATCTGAGTTTCCATTGTTTCCTATGTGGAAACATGCTTTTATATATGAGTGATTTGGATTACAAGCATTCTCCTGGAATGGATTATGCTCGTAATCCAAGGTTCCACTGTATAATGGTTTGATAGATGAATACACGAGGCCCTGTATCATTTGAGGCTTTTTTTTTTTTTTTTACAGTTCACATAGAGCAGGGGTGCCCAACCTTTTGAAGAGCGAGAGCCACTTAAGCAACTTGGTAATCGGTCACGGGCCACAATGAGTGGAGCGGGCAGATGACAGGTCCGTGTCCATGCTGCATATGCAGAGTAGACACAGACAAGCATGAACATTTTTCAGAAACTAAAGAATACATTACAATACAATACATCACGTCCAAAGTTGTATTCTGTCATAGGAAAATTTTCGTAACTTTAGTAACCTACTGGGTTTCAATATGAGACTAGAATGCAAAAAGAAAATGCATGATCATTCATCTGATATTCTTATCTTGTGTACAAGGCTTAAGCGTCACGGTTTCAATCGTTTTTTGGAGCAGAATAGCACTTTTTGCAGCTTTTGTCAGGTGTTTTCTCAGACTTTTTCAAATAAAAGGTGTGCTGCTGAAAAAGGGGCGGGGAGCTGCTGTTTGAGCAGAAAACGTGCGACAAAACGTTTGAAGAAACACAAGAAAAAAAAAACCTCATGTTGCGCTTTTCAAGTGTTTCCATTGCAGTCTATGGGGACAAAAATGCTCCAATAGTTTTATTTATTTATTACAGCTACTTATAAACTGCAGTGAACTTATGCAGGGCTTTACACATATTTTGTACACATCAGTCCCTGCCCACAATCCAAGTGACATTCATACATACACATACTAGGGCCAATTAACCTACCAGCATGTCTTTGGAGTGTGGGAGTAAACCGAACTACCCAGAGGAAAGCTACAAAGGCACAGGGAAAACATACAAACTCCAGGCATGTGGTGCCATGGTTGGGATTCAGACCGACGACCTCAGTGCTGCTAGACAGAAGTGCTAACCACTTAGCCACTCTGTGCTGCCCACAATTCTGCCTGAAAAGTATCTCATTTACTTTTTTTAGCAGCAGGCATTTTGCTACAAGCGACAGGACGCTCAGATGTTGACAAGGGCTATTGAAAACAATAGGTTTTTGCTTGTTGAACGTTTTTGAGCTTTGAGCTACAAACTACAAAATGGCCAAGTGTAAACAGGGCCTTATGAAGAACTTCACCCCCTCCCCGCTTTTTGTCCCCTATCTTCTCACCAGAAAACATACTCACCTGCCCAGCACATTTCGTTTTGTGATGCTGTGATCTTCTGATTTGCTGCCAAAGCCGGGATCCCACAGGGCCTTCTACTCTGAGTCGACTGTCCCTTACAGGTCCTGCAGCCAGCCCCTGATGAAACGCCGCCAGATCCAGTGCTGTCAATCAAAGCCAGTGACAAGGGAGCGGGGCCGCGTTTTGCTGTCTGTGTCAATGGATGCAGCAGCGAGGCTCAGGTGCGAGCAAACACGAGTGCCCCCATAGGAAGCCGCTTCCCATTGCACAGAGCAGGTAAGTATAGACGTGTTTTTTTTTTTATTTACTTTTACAATCACTTTAACAGAACTAAATTTGCATTAACATGTTCAAACTTATATTCGATTTTAACGACTGGCTTTACATACATACTTTAAGACTGGTAGTAATATGGTTAGGTATTGGCACCTAAACTGACATTTTTAAAATAATTGTATTAATTGGACCTAGGATAGCAGAGAGTATATCTAAAACTGTGGCTAAAATAGCTTACTTGGAAGGCAGAAAAACAGCCCATGGTGAACATATGCCTCTGTCTTTCTGGAGGACATGTGCAGCGCCAAGCTAGTTTATTGCCCTCAGTATCAATGCTTCTATTATGCACAATCATACATGCGTTTTATCATCTGTGATACATGATGTCCATTCCATCATATGAATTATGTTCATGAGGATAAGTTGCCCCAAAGCTTCTGCACTATGTTTTGTAAAAAAAAAATGTTTTATAGTTCTAATTCCCTTCAGACAGTATACGAGTTTAGGAATACCTAAAGCCAAAACGTTTTCCCATTTAAAATAAGATTAGGGAAGGGTTACCCTGTCAGGGCTTTTTTTTTCTTGTTGCTATCTAAATTCCATTGGAAAGATTTCTCCTCACTTCCTAAACTATAGATACAACTAGAAGAGACAGGAACAGTGAGGCTGCATTCACACGACCTGACTTCATTGCGACTTTGCAAGGCGGTTTCAGCGCGACTTCAGCCGACTTACAACACGACTTATGCCAGGCGACTTTACCTGTGGCCAATCAGAGAAGGGAGGGAGGGGGTTGCCCCAAATAAATTCTATTCTTTTCACTACAAAGTTACTTACATTTAGATGGGGGATCCGACTTGGAGGCGACTTCTATTCAATTCTATGGGCACAAGTTGGATAGAAGTCCCCTTCAAGTAGTGCAGGAATCTTTTCTGAAGTCGCTCCAACTACAGTAGTGTGCATTAAGTCTGCTCCCATTGACTTCAATGGGATTTCACTTGTCAAGCGACTTGGGGAGACTTGAGGCGAATCAAGTGTGAATGGGCACAAAGGGTCGACTTGCGATCCGACGTGAGTCACCTCAAGTCACCCCAGGTCGCTTGACATAAGAAATCCCATTGAAGTAAAAGGGAGCGGTGTTAATGTACACTACTAAAGTCGCTCCGACTTCAAGGCAACTTCAGAAAAGGTTCCTGTACTACTTCATGGCAACTTCTATCCAACTTGTGCCCATAGAATTCAATGGAAGTCGCCTCCAAGTCGGATCCCCCAATTATATTGAAGCGACTTTGAAGTGACTTTACAGGAAAAAGAAAATAATTTTTGAAGGCAACCCCCCTCCCTCTCTTCTCTGACTGGCCACAGGCAAAGTCGCTTGACATAGAGGTCGCTTCAGGTCGTGTTGTAAGCCGTCCAAAGTCGCCTTGAAGTAGCGTTCAAATCGCCTAGCAAAGTCGCCCCTGAAGTCGGATGTGTCCTATGTGTGAACCGAGCCTAAGGGAAATATTCATAGGCTGCATTCACATCTGTGTATTCCTGAAACACTCGAAAACCACACATCATACTAATAATAATATATATAATGGAATAATTGTTAATGGCACCCCAAACGTAGCCAACAGACGTGCATTTTCGAACACAACAAATATGCCAAATTGTCACACATAGGGCAGCGCACTCAAGTGAATGGGCAGCCCTACATATGTCACACAACATAAAAAACTGCATTCATGAGAGCCGCAGACGTGAATAGGGCCTTAGAAAGTTGTCACTGAAAGAAGTGCCTCCAGTTGAAAATCTAATTTGTATTACTAATTTGGTAACAACCAAAAATATTGGATGTTCCTCCGCTTGCAGTCCCTGTTACAAGTTAATCTCCTCAATGAGGATACAGCAATAAAAACCTGGCAAGGCATTCTTCACCACTAAATCCAAGACTAAAAATTAAACCTTTTAGATTTAAATACATTTTGACGTTCAGTATCAGAAGCCCTGGTTATCACTGACAGTAATGTCCAACATGTTATCAAAATTGTTCCATCTCCCCCCATATAAGACAGTGTCCTATCAGTTCCATAGGTTTATAGGATGGGTAGATTTTATCCCAGTAGCAATCCTAGGTGAGAGATTTGCCTGTCTAATGGCAAGAAGTCCAGAACCGAAATATCTCTGAATAGGTGTGAGGTGAGTGTAATGATGCCATCCTCTATGCACCTGATCCAGCGATCTTCTGCAGCAAATTTTGGGCCTTGGAAAGCTTCAGACTTCTCTCCACCAGAGCCAGATGTCAGCGGAACGCCTATATAAATCAATGGGTTGGCAACTACTTCCAGCTGGCTACAAAGCAACACAGAGAAGGCAGAGGTGTACCTGGAACCCATACAACGGAAGGTCTCTAGATCAGACCACGGAAACAACCAAAGAGTATGTCATATGTCCCTTCTCACATCTATTCATGCATATTTTTATTTACTGTTTTAATTCCCATATCGACAATAGGATACACTGTAAAATGTAATCTATTCATTTCAATGTTATATTTAACTATAATAATGAGCATCTGTGCATTACTGAGCTTGATGGCATACTTGAAATAACAAATTTAATTAACTTCTTAGAAATCTATAGCAGAGATTCTCAAATGTTCAGTCGTGGCACCCTACAAAAGTATTGAAAAATTCACAGGCATACCTGAGTAAAATGTAAAAATTGTAAACGTTACTTGTCAAGGGGAAGCCTGAGCCTGGGATGATGGACACAACCACATTGATAAAATTAACTTCACACTAGAAGCCCACCTTCACATCGGAGGTCCCTTCATCATGTCAGATCCTCCCCTTCATGTTAGTGTCCCCCCATCACAAAGTCCCTTCTTCACATCAAAGCCTTATATTTTGGGCTGCAGCAGTGTTGCAGAGAGCAGGAGGTGAAGGAGGTCTGGAGAAGCCAAGACTTCCCACCTCTCCTGAATGCTGGGTTGGCCCTGCAGGCCACATCCATGGATCAGTGTCATGAGTTGCCATGGCAGGAGGACCAGCCGCTATGACCATAGCAACGAATGATGTCATGTAATCTGCCCTGGAGCGTCATTGGTTGTTATGGTGATAGCGGCCCACAGCATAGCAACTCATGACTGATCCAGGGCAAACTGGGACCGAGCTCCTGGCACCCTAGGGCAGTGATGGCGAACCTTGGCACCCCAGATGTTTTGGAACTACATTTGACATTATGCTCAACTACACTGCAGAGTGCATGAGCATCATGGGAGTTCCGAAACATCTGGGGTGCCAAGGTTTGCCATCAATGCCCTAGGGGAACCCAAACGGCAAAGTGGTTGTAAACTCTTTAAATTACATTAAGCCTGTCCAGTAAGCCTGTAGGAACCCTACCTATCTCCTAAACCTGCATGGTTTAGGAGATATACGCTGTACTCCCATGTTCCGACGTCATCAGCACATGCGCAGCGAAGAATTGGGCGCGCGTTCCGTTCCCTCACTGTGATCGCGCTGAGATTGGCGGCTGCCGCACGCATGCGCGAGAGTGACGTCGCGCGACTCCGGCCAGTCACAGCGCTGGAGGCCGTGGCCCCGGGAGAAAGAGGGGTGAAGATGGATGCTTCCTACTGCGGGGACAGCGCGGGCGTTGATTGCAGGTAGGTGGCACATAATAGGCTAGTATGTGATGCATTCTAGCCTATTATGCTTTTACATTGCAGGGTAATAAAGAGGAAGTAATACCCATCAAGGTTTACTTCCTCTTTAAGAAACACTGATCTACAGTTGCTAAGAAGTAGTCTTTAGCTTTTATATTATAAAATTATATTTTCTTTCCTATACAGTTTATCTAAATTGTCAGTATTATACTGTATACACGTAATTTATTCATTTCATGTTATATTTAGCTTTGATTTTTTTATTACAGATATCGAACATCTATGCAGCACCGAGCCTGATAGTATACTTGAAATAACTAAAATTGAATGAACTTGACCCATCGTGGAAATCTATAGTTACTAACCAGAAATCAATAGAATTAATTTGACTCACCAAATTGGTAGAGGTTGGTCTCCAGTTAGAACCATATTAATGACTGTATTACAGCTGTGTTAAATATTTACAGACATAATGGGTTACAGTAGGTTACGTGATAAGGATAAAATGGAGACTACGCTCTCGAATCCAGTGATTTGTATTTGGCAGTGTGGGAGTTAATCTGCAGAAGTACTCAATGAACTGCTTATCAGTCATTTCCTGTCCAGACCGCTCCCTCTGTCCAGTTAATCATTCATCCTTTGTTGCAGAAGTTTATCAAGCAGATAAAATTTGCAACCGCCCTGCCAAGTTAGGAAGCAGACAGAGAGAAGCTGCGTGGGGGCAGCTGTATTCCGGACTAAACAGATCACCAAATCCTGCTCCTATTCATCAGAAAACTAGGCTCACTGTTCTGCAGCATAGCTGTGTCATTCCACTTCTCCAGCCTGAACTGCTTTATTATCTCTACACCTTGTTAGACCAACCCAGGAATGGGCAAACAAATGTTATTATCAGGTGCCAGTTAGAACAGCGGAACAGCTGGCAGGCATATAAAGAGTCCAGGAGCCATGTTTCCCAATACCCAGCAATACAAAAGACTTGAAATACTGAGACGACAGCTGTAATTTGCTTTTAGGCCAAGGCTGGACAGAACCAAGGAGACAGATTGCCAACAGTGCCAGAAAAGTCGAAAATTCAAAAAAAACCTTTGGGCCATGTTAGTAAATACATCAGGGGTCTATAAAGCCCGGTATAAACTGCAAGTTTTTTTCCTGGGTTGAATGAAAAAAAAAATCCCCGACAGATCGCCATACCAGCACAAGTGCCGCGATCTCCCTCCCCCTTCCCGCCAGAATACACTGATCAGTGTTGCAGCCACTGGCTGATCGGATGCTGGTTTTCCAACATGTTCTATTGGCAAAAGCAGGTTGTTAGACTGGCTTCTGATGGACAGACTGCTGTAAACACTGACCGAAAGCCAGCAGCTGCATAATTATTCACCAATTTGTCACCAGCACTTTATTCATGCACATTTAGTGAGATTAATATTTCTATTATTGTGTTGCAAGCGCTGTAATATCTGTGTATATAATATATGTATATATTATTTTGAGGTTATTAGCACCTTGTGGACGGCAGCTACAATATTATTTATTATTTAATTTATTGTCACTAGCACATTATTTATCCATATAGCGCAAGTAATAATTGTTATGTGAACTGACCGAAAGTCAGCCAGTTCCTGCTGAACCAACCGATTTTCTGACAGTGTGTGCCCAGCTTTACACGGGCGGCCAAACTGCAGTTTTACTGCCCCCCTACTGCCCAGCTAAGATATAGCATACATACCAATTGGACTGTATACATGCCACCGCAAATTTAATATGGCTGACAAGCAAAATCACCTGTTCAAGTCTATGGGGCCTTGCGGCAATTACAAGTCAAACACATGGCACAAAGCTGCAGCACGTTAGTTCTATTCAATATTGCCATCCAGAAAAGAAAAAAAAAACATTCAGGAGGTGGTAGGATCACTTCCTGAACGCCTGAAAGCTGCCAATTAGCCACCCTCTAAAAACCGATCTACTGTTGATCCTGGCAGGAGAGTTAGGCACGTCATACAGGTGGAAGGAAAGAAAATTGCTCAATTCATCCATCAACACTGTTAGTATTGATGGGAGAAGCAGGGAGCCTTCCATGTTTGCAGAACACAATGATCTCTGCTGGCAGCTATAGCCATCGGTAGTGATCTAAAAGATCCAACAGACTAGTTGTACTGAAGTTGACTGATGAATCGACTTCTGTACAACCAGCCTGCCTGCCTATAGATGAATCGAATTTCGGACAGTCCCTGCTGATCCGGCTGGAATTTGATCCACCTATGGTCAGATTAAGACCAGTGAGAACCTAGCCTAACTCCAGCCTTATGTAGTCCCTGTATAGCAAGGCTAAAGGGTTAGAAGAAGAATCAGCACAAGGAGCCAGTCAGTTCATGTAAGCTTATCACTTTGCTACATCTCCTTTCACTGGAGCAGATCAAGAACAACTTGGACTCAGAAGAACAAGATTGAATGACGCTGACCATCAGACTGAGGATAGCAGCACTAAAGAACACTGCAGAGGCGATCCCTGAATTGAAGGTGAAGTTTTCAGCAAAAGCTGTTTTTTTTACTTTTAATAGGCGTTTTTCTGGTCCAAGCCTCAGTTCTAAAAAAAACGCCCAACAAGACAAATCCCATTCATTTCAATGGCCACTGTTCACATCTGAGCGTTCTGTTGCCTAAAGCAAACCGCCCTCACAAAAGTACATGAGCTTCCTTTTTGGCAGATTACAGGCGTTTTACTGCTTTTACATGACTTGTCAACTCCAAAATACCTGTACAAAAACGTCTGAAAAAAACGCCCGAAAAATGCCTGTAAAATAGCCAAGTACCTCCTGGGTTGAACAAATAGAAACGGTGTAGCCCCTCACATAGAAACCTATTTTGCTAACATTAAAAAAATATTTTCATCTTAGTTAACAGATGCCGATGTTACTCGGAATTGACAAGAGATATATTTACAAACCCGTTTCTTGTATGACTATAATTATTCCCACTTAAAATAATCTATCTGCACCAACACCAAGCACGTGTAAAAATAACCTCTGTGCACCAGCTTCTGAGACTTGTAAACAATCTCTATACAATAATACTGACTATTTGTGAAAATAATCTCTACAAATTAATGCAAAAAATATGTAAATAAAATCTGTACAATTTTTTATTCAAAATAATTTACATAAAATAATTTGCAGAATTGTGGGAGGGTGATGAGGCTGATGCTCTCGGAACATTATGAACAACTTGTGGGGGGGCGGACCACAGAATCAGTCAGTCGCCTTTTAAGCATGACAGCATATAGAACAAAAAAAAAAGGGGGGGGGGGGGGGATCTGTAAATTAATTAAAATTTGAATAGGGAACTTCTGGTTGGAAAATAAAGTCTAGGGGGGGGGGGGGGGAAAAAAAAAACAAGATATACGACAGTACGAATTTTCCGCTGACTGACTAAGACACCAGGCGGGGGGGTGTTCAACAAGTATTACAAGGCTCTCGTAGTCGGAGTAGTGGGAGGGTGTTAAGACGTTTAATAAAATACATTTAATAAAACTTATTTTTTAACATGTCTAAAATAAATGTATAAAAAACGTAATTAAACATCTCTAATAAAAGTGTTTATCAGTCATAATAACATATCTCTAACAAATGTTCAGAGTCTTCGACCACGTGTCTCCAATAAAAATGTGCACGAACCACAACCACGTCTATCTAATAAAATTCACCCTTATTAATATCAGTATGTTCTTTGCCCAAACATTTATATAGAGAACAGTTAAGGCTCATTGTAGCCGTAGACAATTGATTCTACT
>BLSH010078348.1:385843-397111 GCA_018402905.1 Glandirana rugosa | reverse complement strand
CCTTTTAAGCATGACAGCATATAGAACAAAAAAAAAAGGGGGGGGGGGGGGATCTGTAAATTAATTAAAATTTGAATAGGGAACTTCTGGTTGGAAAATAAAATTACTATAAAATACATAAGCGATATGTAGATAAGGGGAATTCTACACAAGATAAGTAATATTTTGATTGGATATTTGTACATTCTGCCCAGTATTCTATACCATTCTGAGGATGCATAAATGCCAACGAAATACCTATTATCTCTGATAGATGGTCCCTGACCGAAAAGATAAGTGAATATTTTGACAAGACACCACAACAATTTGTTGTTTGTGACATTACTCTCATATGTAAGGGATTGTTCCCATCTTCTAACTGTTTAAAAAGTTAGTGACTCCAAGTTGTACACTATTGGTCACCTTAGACATAGAAGCTCTATACTTTTCTACACCCCATGATTTGTGTCCGAAGACAACTGAAAAAAATGAAGTACTTGGCCCATTGAGAAGAGGAAACATAATAAATTTGTTGTGAACCTGTTTAAATTTGTGTTCCAGAAGAAATTCTATGTTCAACTATGTTTGTTATTGTCAAGCACAGGGCACAATAATGGGCACCCAGTTTTCCCCTAGTCAGCAAATCTATGCTTGGAAGAATGGGAACATCAACTGTTCAAAGATGATGCCCTGTCAATGTATCTTTCAAAGCTATTAACTTGGTATAGATACATTGACAACATATTTATTCTCCAAACAGGTACAGCATAGGAGGAGCTGTATTTGTACAGCTAGGAGAAAATGCAATGAATTTGAAATTCACTAGTACTTACTATGAAATAGTTGTGAAAATCAAATTGTTGAAATTGGTGATCTAAAGTAAGAGCTACCATGAATCTAGTTCATGTAGAAAGTGGGTGTGCAAAAATTGTACCAAACAAAGATAAAAAACATTAAGTAGCTATTGCTGATCTTGTGGCACTTCATGTTGCCTCCTTGGTGATATATAGGGCTGGCACTGTTTATGACCCATGTAAATGGCTGGTGGTATTTCCATCTAATGCTAAGACCACGATCCCCTTTCATCACTCTGCCCTGGTCTATTGGCCTTTAAAGCGGGCTCCTTTTCTGGTTAAATATAATTATCATCAAAAAAAATATTTGGGTTACAATTATTGTAAATCAGCCTCTTTATCCATATTTCGCTATATCAGCTTTTTTGGGTTAATATATTGTGTGAGCTTCAAGTGAATCCTGAAGGATCCCAATCTGGGCGAAACTCTGCATTTTACCACAATTGTATATCTAAATTATATGACTCTCTGTCACCTATCTGTATTTCACATTGTCACGCAGAGTGTATTCCTGCAGAACTGCAAGATTACGTATAAAGCACACAAATATTTTTACGTTTTAAAATGCCTAAACTTGCACAAGTCAGGAGATAGGGGCACTACAGTCTATTGTATTACTAAACCAACCAATCAATAAACGCTTATTGGGATTTATTTTCCAAAAACATGTTGCAGAATACATATTGGCCTAAATTGATGAATAAATTAGATTTTTTTCAATTATTTTATTAGATATGTTTAATAGCAGAAAGTAAAAAATATTTTTTTTTTCAAAATTGTCGGTCATTTTTTTGTTTATAGCGTAAAAAATAAAAACAGCAGAGGTGATCAAATACCACCAAAAGAAAGCTCTATTTGTGGAAAAAAGGACATAAATTTAATTTGGGTACAGCGTCACATGACCGCGCAATTCTCAATTAAAGAAACGCAGTGCCGTATCAAAAAAAAAAAATGGCCTGGTCAGGAAGGGGGTAAATCTTCTGGAGGTCAAGTGGTTAATACGCCCAGGATTACGGTTACACTGATACTGGGTTTTTTTTTTTTTTTGGCGAGAACGAGTACCAATACTTGTGCTTAAGTACTCGCCCATGTCGATTACTGATACCTCTGCGGTGTAATTAGAGCCCATAAAAAATGAATGCACTGCAAAGAATCGTAAGCAATTAGAACAGGAATGCGGTGCGATTCCTGTCTAAACCTCATGCGGTTTCCCGCACTGCTCCTGAGTGAACCCAGGCTGAAGTCAATATGACAAGCCTGGGTTCACACAGAGACAGTGGGGGGACACCGCATGTGATTCGGACAGGAATGGCACCGCATTCCTGTTCAAATCACATGTGATTAATTGCAGTGTGATTTGAGCCAATGCCTTTTGTATGGGCTCAAATTGCACCACAAAGGTATTTGTTTCAGGTATCGGAGCATTTGTATAAGAACGAGGACTCATGCAAATGCTTACTATCGGCACCGATATCGGTATTGGTGCAACTTTACCCAGGATGATTGAAGTGCAATGAGTGTTTAATGCATGGCAAATTAACTGAATTAAAAATATGCCCCAAAAGTCAGAATGCAGAGAGTATCCAATGCAGAGTGATAGGTCAGCTCTAAAGCCTTTGTTCAAAAAAAGAAAAACAGATTTCTCCATTCACCTTGCCCCTGGCAGGACATGGTACTCAGACAGCGGGACCGGCTGCTGTCAGAGTACACTGATCAGCGGCTGCAGCCGAATGGTCACAACTGCTGATCGACAAACATTTTCCAGCTTGTCCCTGTGATAGAAGTCAATCAAAGGATTGACTTTTGTCAATTGAAGACGGCCACACATTGATCAAAATATAGCTGGTCCCTTCTGCAATGGTGGGATTTGGATCAGTGTATGATCAGCTTTAAAGATCATCCACAGCATATATACTGCGGCAGGGTGGCTCTATTGCGTGAAACAACGTACCTGTACCTTGTTTCCCGCAACGGATACAGTGGGCGTGCACCTGCTTCACGGAGGAGGAGCCGATGCACGTGCCCAGCGGACCCGATGTCCACCGGCCAGCCACGATCACTCCACAGAGAGGCAGAACGGGGGATCTGCCTATGTAAACACAGCAGATTCCCGTTCTGACAGGGGAGAACATGGAGATCTGCTGTTCCTAGCAATTAGGAACAGCGATCTCTGTGTTGTTCCTGTCAGCACTTCACCCACACAGTAAGAAAACACACCGAGGGAACACAATTAAACCCTTTGATCGCCCCTGGGGTTAACCCCTTCTCTGCCAGTGTGAGTTATACAGTAATCAGTGCATTTTTTTGCACTGATCACTGTAGGGGTGTCACTGGTCCCCAAAAAGTGTCACTTAAGGCCCGTACACACGGTACAACGGTTGTACAACAACGATCGTACAACAGCTTGTTGTACGATCATCCTACCGTTGGTACGCACGATTACAACAGCGGACGTGCAATGGTCATACAACGGAGGTTGGATGAGCAGACTAGAAAACTTTTGTTGTACAACAAGGTACTGTACGACTGTTGAATCGTGTGTACAGAGAAGGCGGGCAAACAAAGCTGTACGTGCAAAACACGCATGCTCAGAAGTCAGGAACGCCCGGAAGTGTCCGTTCGTGTAAACCTACATTCCTAATTAACAAATCACATTCACCTGAACTTCTTCTTTATATGCTCTTAACAAGTTACTACATTCGGCTTGTTGAAGCTTTGTTGTACGATTACTTGACTCATGTCAGTACGCTAGACACAACAGCCAACAGCCGATTTTGGGCAAAAGTTGAACGTGCGGTCGTACGACCGTCGCACCGTGTGTACGAGGCATTCGGGTCAGATTTGTCCACCGCAATGTCGCAGTCCTGCTAAAAATCGCTGATCGCCGTCTTTACTAGGAAAAAAGAAAAAAACGGACATTAAAGGCTGCCACTAGAAAATAGGAAAGACATGAATCTAACATTTAGTAAAAAGACATATTTATTGGATATGCATTAAATGTTCAATAAAAAGAGAAAGAGGCACTGTACACGGATATGGATCATTAGTACGCTGTCCCATATGCAGATACATATAGAGCTGAACATGGAAATCCGTGCAGGAAGGCCCACAAATGGTGTCATAAAAGTCCAAGAGAATCCTAAAGGAAGCCTGAGAAATTGGAGGCCACACTGCCGGAATCAACAATGTCAGTACCAGGCTACAGTACATATCTACATATAGGATAGCGTACTAATGATCCATATCCGTGTACCTTTCTCTTTTTATTGAACTTTTAATGTATATCCAATAAATATGTCTTTTTACTAAATGTTAGATTTATGTCTTTCTTATTGGGATTCTAGTGGCAACCTCCGTGTTTTTTCTTTTTTTTATATCTACATAATTGGATGTGGTGCCACGTTTTGCAGTATATGTCTCTAATTTTTCTTCGCCGCCATTACTAATAAAAAACATAAAAAAAATTAAACATCCATAAATCTATCCCGTAGTTTGTAGACGCTATAACGTTTGCGTAAACCAATCAATATACACTAATTGGGATTTTTTTTACCAAAAATATGTAGAATACATATTGTCCTAAATCAGTGGTTCTCAACTCCTGTCCTCAGGACCCACCAACAGGCCAGATTTTAAGTATTGCCTTGAGGAGATGCAGACTAATATACTGCAATCACTGAGCAGCAAATTATATCACCTGTGATGCATTTCAGTTATCCTGCAAACCTGGCCTGGTGGTGGGTCCTGAGGACAGGAGTTGTGAGCCACTGGCCTAAATTGATGAAGAAATTTGTTTTTTTTTTGGATATGTATTATAGCAGAAAGTAAAAAATATAGTTTTGGTTTTTTTTCAAAATTGTTGCTCTTTTTTTGTTTATAGAGCAAAAAGATAAAAACTGTAGAGGTGATCAAATGCCACCAAAATAAAGCTCTATTTGTGGGGAAAAAAGGACATCAATTTTATTTGGGTACAGCGTCGCACAACCGCGCAATTGTCAGTTAAAGTGATGCAAAAAATGGCCTGGTCATTAAGGGGGTAAATCCCTCCGAAGCTGAAGTGGTTAAGCAATATTGAAATACCCATATATAAACGATGAACATCTTTTCGCAATGACTTCCAATCCTGGAACGGCAGAGTTAACAAAGTGAATCAAGATGAATCAAAAGGCTGACCCACAAGCAGAAACACATGAGCAAGTAATCAGATGGGGGAGAACATCCATCCACCCACACATGTGCAGTTAGGCTGTGCTCAGCGCTCACAGCAGCTGCTATGTTTTCAGGAACTGGATCACAGGCTGAGGGTGACTCATTGCAAACACTCACTGCCTCCTCTCTCTCCCCATCACCAAGACTCCTTTAAAAGGCAGCCCTCAGCACTTCCTAAGGCTGGAAATCATGCAACCAACAACCTCATGGGAAAGAACAACAGGAAATGACATCTCTCACAGACTTCAGTTCAGGCCCCGATCAACAAATAATAGGCAGACATGTCTTAAAGCTATTTTCCACTTTAAGCAAACAGTTGATCCTTGCTTGAAATCCCTCACATAGCAACCTGAGAGTTTCTGCCTCCTACACAATCCCCGTCTCCCTGGGCCCTGCACACATCTCACATTTCATTTGCTGTATCATTTTAAGGGCCCATTCACATTAATGTGCTGCCGTAATTCACAGTATACACGCTACCACGATGCTGTGTTGTTCATTCTGAATGGCCCCCCAATGCACCTTGCTGGCAGATGTGTGCTGTGGTGGGCTGCCAAAAAATGCACCTTTCTGGTGAGTAAAGCCCGGTACATGCGATGCGGATTTCAGACAACAGAACGTCCGTTTTTTGTTGGATGCTTGTCTCATGTCGAAAGCGAAGAGCGTACCAACGATATGAAAATTTTCGTACGACCGAATTCAACGTCTAAAGTGACGTAATGTGTTGAATAGTTTTATATGCATTTTTTCGTTTCTGAGCATGTGTAGTCATGCTCATACGATTTTTTTTTTCGTACAAAAACTGTACTAATGATACAACCAGCACAACCAGCTTTTGTCTTACGAAAAAATCAGATAGAATGTTTGGGTTAAAGATAACCCTAACCCGCGCAAATTAGTATAACTAATCCTCGTGTGTATTAAAGTGACCAGTGCTAATCAATTTTTGTTATAAAAATAAATAATAAATTGGATATGAAAAATGAAGTTAAATTGTATTCAGGGAGCTGCTCGTATGTAGTTACTATGTAACCAATTAAATTGATAGAAAGATTCTTAAAACTGCGCTGCTCAGAAATGTATAAATACTTGGTGCAAAAATTCATATATCTTACATTACAATGCATCTCATATAAAAAAAAATTCCTCAAACAATGTGCACATTATTCCATACTAGTGCAAAAAGTGTTTGAAACAACAAAAAAAATCTGAAAAAATTAATATATTAAACAGCCAAAGGTGTCTCAGTGCAATCAATTCCTGGTGGTGACATGGCCTACTTATATGACAGGAAGTGACAAGTCCACCAAACACCAGAGTGTTTCCACACAACTGCCCTGCCATAATCCTCTCCACCACCATACCAGCTCACAGTGCACTCACCAGATAGATTTGACACCCATTACAGGTAGTGAAAGCAGACACTTTTTATATATTCCCCTTTGGGTGACGGCAGTCCTGCTCCGCTCTGGGAACCAATACTCCTATGTCCAAAATTCATCAGAGGTTCATCCGAGTAAACGGTAAGGAAAGAGGGCTTTCCATGGTATAGTATATCAAATTATTTAATTTAAAACAATTAAAATCACACTTACAATGTTTCAATTCAAAGCTCGCATTGTGAATAAGCCTGGACGCTGCTCTGTGCTTCACCTGCGTCCCATACAGTGGAAGTCCATTAGGCAGGGAAACCCAAATCAGCAGAAAAAGCACAGCAAGTTGGACAACCTCTTTCAGCTTTTCGGATCTGCTATGCATTAATGGCCTCTCTCCAGTAAATGGTCACCGTCCTACAACTGTACCAAAATAGCTTATACTGTGCACCAGTATGTACCACCTGCTATCTTCACAAAAAGCGTTTTGTCTAAACATATTTTACTATGTGGTGTAAAAGGTGTCCAGCATGCAGGAAAGTTACTGCAAATACTGCATCAGATTTGTTTTTACACATTCTCAACTTTTATATGTACTTTCTTGTTATCTTATACACAAATGCTCCTCTACTTTTTTTTAGATGATATACCCTTTTATAATATCCAGTGTTAAAGTCAACTTATGACAACCGCTTTAAACTACAGGTAAGCCTACAATAAGGCTTACCTGTAGGTCCCGGGAATATCTCCTAAACCTGCGTGCAGGTTTAGGAGATATCCCCTGTATCTGCATGTGCCGACGTCATCTGCAGCCCAGGGCGCCGTTCCTTCTGTTGACGTGCCATAAATGACGGCTCCCGTGTGCATGCGTGGGAGTGATGTCAACGCGGCTCCACCAATCACAACGCTGGAGCCCGCGATGTGATTGGACGAAGCCGCAGAACAGGAAACAGCAGTGTGCACCGCAGCTTCATTCCAAGGTAAGTATTTCATAACGAGCTAGTATGTGCTGCATACTAGCTCATTATGCTTTTGCTTTGCAGGTTTTTGTTTTTTTTTGGGGGGGGGGGGGGACTTTACAACCACTTTAACCATGTGTTTCAGTTTATCACACATGCCTATCCTGATAATATGAACATTTTCCACATATATCATTCATGGTGAGTAAATGAAGTGCACCTTTATGCCTCTGTTAGCAGTTATTCATAAATATTAACCTCCTTTAGTAACGGTATAGCTTGTGTTCACTTCAAATACCTAATCAGGATCAGTGAAATTTAAAAAAGTAGAGGCTTCCCCCGACCTGGTTGGGCCCTTGTGGTGAAAAGAAGAGAAAGAAAATGATCCAGTGATAATGCTAATGGCATGATGATCATAAGCATGAAATTAACATTTCAAGAAGACTGAGTGACCAATTCTTGCCTTGGTAGACACTAAGCCAACTGCTCTTGGGGAAAGGAGATGGATTGGAACCCATAGCCCTTGTGTAAGTTAAACGTAGATCATCGTGGACCATGGTCAATGGAAAACTCATTACCATAGCAAAAGATAAACTAGAAGCCTTTGAAGAGATAATCACATTGTAGAGTTGTTTCCCTGTGAAGGAGGCCACGGGTAACGCCTTCTTCCCCGTATCCCATCTTCCCAGCTTTCCTTCTATGTTTTTACTTCTTACTATTAATTCTCCTCCCTATCTTTTCTTTTAGACTTTGGTCCTATGGGTCACAAAATGCAATAATGATGCATACCTGGGTTAATGTCTGTCTCACCGATCCAAGAAAACAACTAATTTGTATATCTGCTTTCATATGCATTCAAGGATATGTGTGCATACCATCTACAACTCGCCTTGTAACATACTGCATTCTGTCTTGTTCCGCTCTTGAAAAAAAAAAAAAAAATTTAAAAAATGGAGGGGAAATTAGGTGGGAACTCCTTGAGGAAGGGAGGACTTTTTTTTTCCCCCAAAATGTTTCGCTCAAGTTGTTCCCTTCCCATTTTGCAAGTGTTTAGCATTCTGCTCGTGTGTTAATCCTTTACACAAGTCTCTTGTGTTATATTTAGCTATGCTATGTTAACACACTTTGAGAATATCCTTGTTATGTGTAATACAAATTTACGCTATCTGGGCAGCACAGTGGCTTGGAGGTCAGCACTGCTTCCTTGCAACATAACAATCCTTCATTTGAGTCCCAAGCAGTGTACTACCTGCATGGAGTTTGCATGTTCTCCCTGTGCGTGCGTGGGTTTCCTCCCACACTCCAAAGACATGCTGGTAGGTTAATTGGCTCCTGTCTAGTATGTGTATGTTTGCAAGTGAGATAGGGATGTTAGATTGCAAGCTCCTTGAAAGCAGAGACTGATGTGAATGTTCAATATTATTATTATTATTATACAGGATTTATATAGCGCCGACAGTTTGCGCAGCGCTTTACAACATGAGGGCAGACAGTACAATTACAATACAATTCAATACAGAAGGAATCAGAGGGCCCTGCTCATTAGAGCTTACAATCTAGAAGGCAGGGTCAAGCGATACGAAAGGGCAATAACTGTGGGGGATGAGCTGATGAAGAAAATAAAAGTGT
This sequence comes from Glandirana rugosa, assembly GCA_018402905.1. NCBI lineage: Eukaryota > Metazoa > Chordata > Amphibia > Anura > Ranidae > Glandirana > Glandirana rugosa. Next base: position 388,108 of record BLSH010078348.1, on the reverse strand, counting down.
AGTTGTTAGGTGGAGGCAGGATAGGCTTCCCTGAAGAGAAAAGTTTTCAGGGATCGTCTGAAAGTGGATAGGTTTGGGGACAGTCTGACAGATTGGGGTAGGGAATTCCAGAGTATTGGTAGAGGCTCTGGAGAAGTCCTGGAGGCGAATATGGGAGGAGGTGATGAGGGAGCTGGAGAGAAGGAGGTCTTGGGAGGAACGAAGAGGACAATTAGGTTGGTATTTTGAGACTAGGCTGGTGATGTAGCTGGGAGCAGTTGTGGGTGGCTTTGTAATATGTAACATGCTGTGTAAATTGTCAGCCCTATATCAATGCCTATAATAAATAAATCTGCAGCTATCCTTGGATCTATAGAGGTATACAAATATACACTTATGAGTAGGAAGCTGTGTGTACTTCATGTACATCAATTAATGATGAAATCTTCATGAAATACATCTGATATTTTCAATCACTATAGCAGCAGAGTGGTTTAGTGGTTAGTACTTTTGCCTTGCAGCACTGGGGTCCTCAGTTAAAACCCAACCAAGACACCAACTGCATGGAGTTTGCATGTTCTCCCTGTGCATGCGGGAGATTTCTCTGTGTACTTTGGTTTCCTCCCATACTAGATATGCTTATAGGGTAACAGGCTTCTGTCTAAATTGGCCAGTGTACATATGCATGTGTAATTAAGGACCTTAGATTGTAAGCTCCTGGAGGGCAGGGACTAATGTGAATGTACAGTGTTGTAAAGTGCTATGTAAATTGTTAGCACTATGTAAATACCTGTGGTATTAATGATAATGCCTCCAAATGTTAGCCGGCGCTCTACCTTCTCCAAATGTGTACACATGCCGGTGTTCAATCGAGCTGTGCCCGTTGTCGAAAAGTGCCCACGATGGGTCTGCACATGCGCGGCATGCCAGCCGATATCTTGATCAGCTGTGGTGATGTAAACAGAGCACATGCGCAGATAGTTACACGGGAGACACTATTCGACTGCCAGTATTCTAAGCTATACAAATTGCGGAGGGAGACTGTACTTCTCACATTCTGCCTCGCTGCTGCTTTTGTGTGTGTTGAAGGGCGGGTTTTGTGTGTGTTGAAGGGCGGGTGTTGTGTGTGTTGAAGGGCGGGTTTTGTGTGTGTTGAAGGGCGGGTTTTGTGTGTGTTGAAGGGCGGGTGTTGTGTGTGTTGAAGGGCGGGTTTTGTGTGTGTTGAAGGGCGGGTTTTGTGTGCGTTGAAGGGCGGGTGTTGTGTGCGTTGAAGGGCGGGTTTTGTGTGCGTTGAAGGGCGGGTTTTGTGTGCGTTGAAAGGCGGGTGTTGTGTGCGTTGAAGGGCAGGTTTTGTGTGTGTTGAAGGGCGGGTTTTGTCTGCGTTGAAGGGCGGGTTTTGTCTGCGTTGAAGGGCGGGTTTTGTGTGCGTTGAAGGGTGGGTTTTGTGTGTGTTGCAGGATGTGTGTAAGGGCGGGTTGCAAGACACCAAAACCCGCTCTTCAACACCGACAAAACCAACCATTCAACACACACAAAACTCGCCCTTCAGCACGCAGAAAAGCCACCCGCAACAGCGAGGCAGAATGTGAGCAGTACGGTCTCCCTCCGCGGTTTGTATAGCTTAAAATACTGCCCATTGAATAGTGTCTCCCTTGTAACTATCTGCGCATGCGCTGTTTACGTCACCACAGCTGATCAACATATCATCTGGAGTGCCGCGCATGTGCAGACCCATCGTGGGCACTTTCGACAACGGGCACAGCTCGATAGAACACCTGCTGAGCATACAGTATCTCACAAAAGTGAGCACACCCCTCACATTTTTGTAAATATTTTATCATATCTTTTCATGTGACGACACTGAAGAAATTACACTTTGCTACAATGTAAAGTAGTGAGTGTACAGCTTGTATAACAGTGTAAATTTGCTGTCCCCTCAAAATAACTCAAGTTTAAATGTGACAATATGTTCGACATGTGAGTGATGAAATGTAACATCGTTTCACATTAAAGAAGTCACAGCAGTGTACTTTTCTATACTATTTTATAAATGTTTTTACACTCCCCACACGAGTGAAAACACTCTATGACATACGAGTCGTCCACAAGATAGCTCGACACGGGCAACAGCTTTCACGGGTGCTACCCAGACGTGTACGCGCCGTGAGGTCTACTATACAACTAGTCGACACCACTGCATTTGTCGCGTACGCGTCTATCAATGTTCCCTCTGTGATAAGTTACCCGTCATAAAATTCGATATGTTTGGCGCCTCCCTCTGGCATG
>BLSH010078348.1:352155-362439 GCA_018402905.1 Glandirana rugosa | reverse complement strand
CGAATTAGCGGGAAGAACCATCCCCGCTGATCTGGACGATGTGATCTAACTGTGTAACCAGATCGAGATTTGCTTTCAGGAGAGGACCTTAGAAAAAAGACGCCAACACCCCTTGGTCCCTAGTCAGCCTGATCTCCCCTCTCTGCGACCAGAGGAGCATCCCCTGCCAGCTGAGGAATCTATGCAGCTGGGCCAAACCAGGCTATCTGCCGAGGTACGAGCTAGGTGAAGAACTCTGGGCCTGTGTCTCTACCGTGGGGGCAAAGGTCATTTTCGTGATACTTGCTCTCTTTGTCTGGGAAATGCTTGGGTCTTATACATCTGGAAGGTGGAGTATTAGACCCAGAAACATCACCTCCTTCTTTCGGTGTTCCTTCATGTTGGCACTTCTTCTCATTCGGTCTTGGCATATCTGGATTCTGAAGCTGCTGGCCACTTTATGGACTGGAGAACTGCATCTTCCATGAAACTTACCCTTTCGCCCCTTGACACTCCATTGGTGTTCTTGACGATCAATGGCACTGTTCTTCCAGGGTGCCCTATCCGCTTCCAGACCCTTCCTGTTAAGATGTTGGTAGGAATACTCCACTAGGAGGAGATATCCTTCCTTATTCTACCTAAGGCCTCAAAACCCATTGTATCAGGCCTTCCTTGGTTACAGCTCCATTCCCAGCGCGTTGACCGGACTTCTGGGCAAATCCTGGCTTGGGGTTCCTCCTTTTTCTCGTCCTACCTACTCAAGGTTGCCCCCAGAGACTTCCTGTTGCCACCACCTCAGTTTCTTCTGCCCTTACCGCTGCATATAGTGATTTCCGGGATGTCTTCTGTAAGAAATCAGCTGAAGTGCTTCCTCCTCACAGGTCCTTTGACTGTGCCATTGACCTTGTTCCCGAAGCGACTCTGTCCAGGGTCCGTACCTTTCCCCTGTCCATTCCAGAGACCCAGGCCATGTCAGAGTATATCACTGAGAACCTAGAGAAAGGGTTCATCTGGAAGACGTCGTCGCCTGCGGGAGCAGGACTCTTTTTTGTTGCCAAAAAGGATGGTACCTTAAGACCATGCATTGATTATAAAGGCTTAAACTTGGTCACAATCAAGAACCGATACCTCTTACCACTAATATCTGAGCTATTCAACAGATTGAAAGGTGCCTCCATTTTTACCAAGTTGGATCTCAGGGGTGTATACAATCTGATCCGGATAAGGGAAGGTGACGAATGGAAAACCGCGTTTAACACTAGAGATGGGCGTTATGAATACTTGCTTATGCCCTTTGGGCTGTGTAATGCCCCAACTGTGTTTCAAAACTTTGTCAACAAAATCTTCAGGGATCTGCTTTATCAATTTGTTGTCATCTACCTGGATGCCATTCTCATGTTTTTTGAAAATCCTCTTCTCCACAGAAAACATGTCCGGGTTGTACTTCAGCGCCTTTGAGAAAATAATCTGTATGCCAAGCTGGAGAAATGTTCTTTTGAATGTTCTGAGGTCCTGTTTCTGGGATGCTTTGTCTCCAGTTTGGGTCTTCGTATGGATCCCGAAAAGGTCTCAGCCATTAACAACTGACCTCTTCCTGCCAGCCTCAAGGCCACACAGTGATTTCTTGGGTTCACCAATTATTATAGAAAATTCATTAAGAATTACTCTTCTATTGCTGCGCCCATTATTGCCTTGACCAAGAAGGGTGCGAATGTCAAGGAGTGGTCCCCTAAAGCTTTCTCTGCATTTCATGATTTGAAACAAGCCTTTGCTTCTGGACCTCTCCTGAGGAGTCCTAATTCTGGGGATCCATTTTGCATTGAAGTGGACGCTTCTTCGACTGAAGTGGGAGCTGGGGTGCTTCAGAGAAAAAACGTCAACCATGTTTGTTTTTCTCCAAAAAAAATTCTCCTTCAGAGGAAAATTATGCTATTGGTGATCGGGAGTTTCTTGCAATTAAATTGGCGTTAGAGGAGTGGCGTCATCTCTTGGAGGGTTCCCCTGACTCCATAACAATCTTCACTGATCACAAAAATCTGCAGTAATTACAGAATGCCAAACGACTGAATCCCAGACAGGCCAGGTGAAGTCTTTTATCCTCCCGTTTTAATCTCAAGATTACGTACAAACCTGGTTCCTGCAACAGTCGGGCTGATGCACTCTCTAGGTCCTTTGACACTCTGGATGAGGAGTCCACCTCTGAACCTAAGCCGATCATTCCGAACTCATGTATTCTTGCTCATTCTACCACCCTGGAGTCAAAAATTCCTCCTGGCAAAATGTTCATCCCCACTGAGCTAAGAGCGAAGATTCTTCATTGGGGACATGATTCCAAGCTGGCAGGTCATGCTGGATTCCTCTGATCCTTCCTGCTCATCAGTCACCACTACAGCTTGTCATGTCTGTGCCCAGTCTAAATCCTCCACACAAGCTCCTGTTGGTCTTCTCATGCCCTTGCCCATTCCTAAGGAGCCCTGGTCTCACATTGCCATGGACTTTATCACCGATCCCCCACCAACTCATAATAATATGGTCATTTGGGTGGTAATCGATTGGTTCTCTAAGATGGCCCATTTTGTTCCTCTTCTGGGTCTTCCTTCTGCTCCTGCTTTGTTTCCCATTTTTGTTAGAGAAATCTTCCGCCTCCATTGGGATTCCTTCCCATATTGTTTCTGACAGGGGTGTTCAATTAACATCTTGCTTTTGGAGAGCCTTTTGCAAACCCCTCAATATTGTCCTGGATTTCTCTTCTTCTTACCACCCTCAATCCAATGGACACACTGAAAGGGTTAATCAGGAGTTAGAGGTCTTTTTCCGAACTTTAGTCTCAGCTCATCATGATGATTGGTCATCTCTACTCCCGTGGGCGGAATTCTCTCAAACAATCATGTCAACGTGAGTTTTCAGAAGACGCCTTTTCTTACAGCTTATGGAAAACACCCTCAGCTCCCTCTTCCTGTGACCTGTTCTCTGGACATTCCAGCTTTGGCTATGGTCCAACAATCATTCAATTCTATTTGGGGTGATGTTCGTGATTCCCTCCGGGCGGCTGCTGATAAATTTAAAGGGTTTGCTGACCGTTGCAGGCGCAAGCCGCCTTCTCTACAGCCTGGAGACAAAATCTGTCTTTCCACCAAGAAATTCAAGCTCAGGGTTCCTTTTCTGAAATTTGACCCCAGATTCATTGGGCCGTACACTATAATTGCTAAGTTGAATCCAGTTTGCTTTAACCACTTCAGCCCCGGAAGGATTTCCCACTTTAAGACCAGAGCACTTTTTGCGATTCGGCACTGCGTCGCTTTAACTGACAACAAAATTTGCGTCCTTTTTTTTCCCCACAAATAGAGCTTTCGTTTGGTGGTTTGATCACATCTGCATCATTTCTGATCACCGCTATAAACCAAAAAAGAGCGAAAATTTTGCAAAACAAAAAAAAGCAATATTTCTTACTTTTTGCTGCAATACAAATCCAAAAAAAATATATAAAATTTTTTTTTTCATTGGTTTTGGCCGATTTATATTCTTCCTCATATTTTTGGTTAAAAAAAAAACACGCAATTGGCGTTTATTGATTGGTTTGCGCAAAAGTTGACGCATTTACAAACCATGATAATTAATTTCTGGCATTTTTACTATTTTTTTTTTTTACTAGTAATGGCGGCAATCTGCAATTTTTATTGGGACTGGAACATTGCGGCGGACACTTTTGACACTTTTTTTGGGACCAATGACATTTATACAGTGATCAGAAATTTAAATATCCACTGATTATTGTATAAATGTTATTGGCAGGGAAGGGGTTAACTTGCAGGGGGCAGTGAAAGGGTTAACTGTGTTCCCTGGGTGTGTTCTAACTATATGGGGGCTGGGCTGGTAGGGGCATCAGAGATCTAACTGATTCCAAGTACAGGGATCAGTAGATCTCTGACATGCCAAGTGTACAGGGATCAGTAGATCTCTCACATGCCGCCTGTCAGAATGGGGAACTGCCGTGTTTACATCTGCGGTTCCCCATTCTGGCTCTGTCACAGGTAATCACGGACATCGAGTGCCCGCAAGCGGCGATTTGCAGGACAGAGCCACATTGCTGCCGACAATGGTCGCGAGGCGGTCGGCAAGTGGTTAAACTTCAGATCCCTAAAAGCCTCAAGATTTCAAACTCCTTTGATGTTTACCTTCTTAAGCCTTTTGTCCTCAATACGTTCTCTCATCCTCTCCCTAACACGGTTCCGGTCTCTGAGGATAGTCAGGAGTACGAGGTTAGTCTAATTCTGGATTCCCGGCTCCTCTGTAAAGGCATTCTTCAGTACCTTGTGCATTGGAAAGAGTTTGGTCCTGAGGAGAGGTCTTGGATCCCTGCATCTGAGGTATCTGTGCCTTGCCTTGTGAGGAGGTTTCATTTAAGGTTTCCCTCCAAGCCTGGGCCCAGGTGGGCGAGGGGGAGGCCTCGTAAGGGGGGGGGGGGTACTGTCATGAATCTGCAGTAACATTTCATGTACTATCTGTCTGCTTACCTCTCTGCTTGTGGTCAGCTTAGAGACTGTGCACCTCTCACCTGTGTGCTAAGTAATCTTCCCTCAGCAGGGCTCCATCCCAGTCTCTAATTATTTAAGACCCTGCAGTGAAAGCCAGTGCTGCCAATCAATATTGTGTGTTAGGCTTCCTGTGTGTGTGGTTCCTGCTGTGTGCTTCGTGCTTCGTCTGAGTCAGTTTACCGACCTTGGTTTGTTATTTGTCCTGCACTGCTGCTTCCTCTCTATCCACCAGTAGCCAGCTGTGAGCGTCCGCTGGGAGACCCAGGGGGCCACGACCTGGAGTCAGTAGCAGCGAAGTCCATCCTCACCATCAGAGGCTCTGGTGAAGACCTGCTGGCTCTTAGACTCCACGCCCTGGGGAAACTTATGCTCTAGCTCCCTGTGTAATCTGTGTCAGTGCTCCAGTGGATCTACTTTCCTGAACCAACCAGAGCTCCATTCGCAGCAGTCAGCTAAGGGTCCACAACCTTAGCAGTGCTCCCCTAACCCAGCAGTGTGCATCTGTTACCTGCCATCACGTGACCTGACAATAGGTCTGTAAAATGACTCATTTTCATTCAACTGAAGGCAGGTAAAAGTAAAAAACAAAACAGTTAAAGGATGGTGATTTGCTGAGAAGTTTGTCAATGACCAGCCAATCATAGCCTGCTCAAACAGTCACATCAAACACATTACTCATTGGCCTGCATACAAGGCTCTATAAGCGGACAAAATGCAACTTCTGTCTCCAAACCCTTTCTTCAGGTTTATAATTCCTGTTGACATTGTTTCTTCAACTGCTTAGGCAGCTCTGATAAGCTGAATGTTCTAGTGCAGGGGTGCCCAACTTTTAGAGCAAGGGCCACTTAAGAGACTTGGTAACTGGTCGCGGGCCACAATAAGTGGAGCAGGCAGGTGACAGGTCCGTGTCCACTCTGCAAATGCAGAGCAGACACAGCCAGCTTTACTCTATGGGCCCTTTGATCCGATCTGCCCAGATGGAAGATTATTTTTTAGCGGATTGGATTGGAGGTAGGCGGGTGTTAAAGAACACAAGTCCGTTTACATCTGCTGCTCCATAGAGGTGAATGAAGGGTCCAATTGGGTCGAGCTAATCGTGTGAAAAGGGCCTACAGCTGCTTTTACACAGATGCGCTGTGGTTTACCTACACCGAGTGGGCAGCGCAGTGCACCTGTGGCTATTCTGTGGGTTAACTGCACTTTGCCATAGACTTCTATTATTTCTAAAAGTGCACGAAACCCGCAGATAATAACAGAAGTCTATGGCTCAGTGCAGGTAACCTGCAGGGGCACTGCGCTGCACTTGGGGATCAGTTTGAAAGCAGCCCAGTAACCCCTGCAGAACAGATATGCCCAACTATACACTGTGATTTTAGTAATAAATTTACCTTTGCTGGCTGTTGCTGTCCCATGCAGAGTACATTTGGTATCACTCCGCCTGTGACAGGAGTTGGCGCTATACAGGAAGCATCGGCTTATGCTGCTCTTCTCCGCAGCTGCTTGCTTCTTCTACCACTGGCCTCATTCACAACACTGATGCTCTGGGATGGCAGGTCGGCAACCTGCGATTTGGGCTTGCCAACTTGCCATCCCAGAGCAGGAGGTCGGGGCCACATCAGAGGGTTCAGCTGGCTACATGTGGCCCCCGGGCCACTAATTGGGGACCCCTGTTCTAGTGTATTACATCTGACCTTACTACTCTACTCACCACTGTGGCACAGCCTGGTATGCAAGTTGAACGGCACTCTCTTCTTTCCAGTTGGCCATGACCACAATTACTCTGCTGCTTATTGCATGCAAAGCCACTTGGCAGCACTGCAATTGCTTCTTCCAGCTTATTGCCATTCTACAGGCCGGCTGCTGTTGTGACAGGCTAACACAATGTCCTCCAGCATACAGTAAGTACAGAGTCCTCAGAGGCTGAAAATTTCCTGAAGGGGACTGTTGTCAATGTTATTAACTGAAAATAGGCCATAAGATGGCAACCTTATCTTTACTCCATCCATAGTTCTCCTAGTCCAGCAGGCAAAGTTTTCTAATCACCATGAGAGGTGGTATTTCTCGCACGGTTTATGGGGGCTGCAGTTTTACCAGATGGAACAATTCTGGTGTCTGTTACACAAGACAGTAATTCTGTTGGTTCTTTATGAGATGTGGGCAGTTTTGAAGGCATATATGAGGAACATCATATTATACTGGTGGCAGATTAAGTTGCATTTCTTGGTGAATTTACAGCATATCAAAACCCTACAACCCATTATATATAAAGGGGATGCATAATTCATTTTAAGGACTCTGCACCCTGTCTTCTTTAGTTATTGAATCAGTGCATGGTATCTGTACATGGTTCTTGTATAGCTGAGTAATTTAATATAAAATGAGCAATGTAAAAATGATTTAATAGATTTTACTAAAGTTTTTCAGGAAAAGAAAAGTCACAACTATGGCTATCACACATGAAAACCAGAATGCTGGCTATCTGTGGACATTACCAGCTTTGTACTGATGAAGCTTACACTGCAGTATCATTGGGCCCTCCATTCGACCAACCCCCAAGTCTCCAGCAACCAGACCTCCATCATATGTAGTACACACAATAGATACAGAGTTAATATTAAAATGACTGCCCAGGGTATCAGTTTTTTTTTTTTTATCTAGACAGAGATTTGTTGCAAAATTCTCTCCAATATTTTGTTGGTATTCTGGTGATCTAGGAACCTAATTTGAATACATATTACCTATATAATACAGCAAATAATCTATTTGAATGTCCCCATACCAAGGGCATTACACAATTCCCAAACCCATGTGCAATCTATTGGGGCATAGAGAAGGACCTAAGCATGTAAGTGGCTTTGAAGATGAACTTTATGCAAGTGGCTAAATGCACAGTTAAGTTCATAAATGTGAATTGTTTTACTTGACAAATGATTTGTAATTCTGTACAGCCAGCCTTAAAGTGTTACTAAACCCAGGACCCTGCATTCACTATATCTGGTCTCCCACAGTACACAGAACATGGAACTGCAATTATTTTAGTACATATAAACAGCTAAATATTTTTCTCATCAGCAGTATATAGCAGTCTTGTGATTTATTTCAGTTCCTAGTGAAGCTTGTAAGAGGAGTTTTCATACTGCACTGAGCTGTTCTATGAGGCTGCAGGGCTCCTGACCCTCTGTCTGGACATGTCTGGACAGTGCTGATTGGCCCTGTGCTAATCACATGCACTTTCCCAAAAAAAAAAAAAAACCTCTCTAGCAATACACACCAAACTGAGCATGTGCAACCTGACTCCAAAGTCTCTGTCTTATCTGGACTTGTCCAGGGGGACAGTGCAGGGAGGGGAGGATGTGTGCATACAAGATCAAGCAGCCTTTTTACACAATGCAGAGGATTAACCCCTTAGGTTTCACAGTGAGTATAACAAGCATGCGTTACAGCATATATAGACTAATTTTACTGTTGTAGGTTTAGTAACACTTTAAGAGTCAGACACCTCTGCCAGAAAGCAGAGCTTGAACTGATTGCACTGAGCCATTGGCTCCTGCTGATGTCAGTTAAAACCAGTGCGGAGGGAGCTGGGGATGGGGCCGAGCCATGCTGTGTGTGTCTATAGATGCAACCTGGCTCCGAATTGAACCTGCATGTCCGCCTGCATAGCAAGCGGCTAGCTATGGGGCAGGCACAGAAGAAGAGGTGACAGGATCGCCTGTGAGAGACCCCAGAAGAAGGGAATCCAGGCTGCTATGTGCAATACCAGATTGCTCTAGCTGCTCCAAAATTGACATCCATGTGAGTGCACAGCCCTGAATGCAGACAGTGTGCATTGAGAGCTGTGCATCCATACCCAGCCACTGCATCCCAATGAATGGAACTGCCTGCCCGTAGATACAGTTGTGCTAATAAGTTTATATACCCTAGCAGAATTTATGCTTTTATTTATTTATTATCAATCAACTGTGTTTACTCTTTTTAAATCATAATGATCAATAATTTACATGCCCTGGTGGTTTTGGCCTGATAACATGCACACAAGTTGACACAAAGGGGTTTGAATGTCTATTAAAGGTAACCATCCTCACCTGTGATCTGTTTGCTTGTAATTAGTGTGTGTGTATAAAAGGTCAATGAGTTTCTGGACTCCTGACAGAACCTTGCATCTTTCATCCAGTGCTGCACTGACATTTCTGGATTCTGAAACCTTGTACACACGGTTTGACGGTCGTACGTAAATGGTCGTATGACCGCTCGTTGTATGATCATCCGACCATTAGTATGTGCGATTAGAACAGCGTACGTACAATGGTCATACAACAGGAGTTGTATGCACAAACTATGAATATGATGGTGCACCACCACATTATGGGTGTCAGGTCCGAGCATTCCTAGATGAACAGTTTCCTGGAAAGTGGATTGGTCATCGTGGGCCAGTTGAATGGCCCCCAAGGTCTCCCGATCTGACCCCCTTAGACTTTTATCTTTGGGGTCATCTGAAGGCAATTGTCTATGCTGTGAAGATACCAGATGTGCAGCACCTGAAACTACGAATACTGGAAGCCTGTGCTAGCATTCCTCCTGTGGTGTTGCTATCAGTGTGTGATTAGTGGGAGAAGAGGGTTGCATTGACAATCCAACACAATGGGCAGCACATTGAACACATTTTAGAAGTGGTCAGAAACTTGTAAATAACTCAATAACTGATGAAAGAATAAAGTTACGCTAAAACCAAGCACACCATTGTTTTTCTTGTGAAATTCCCAATAAGTTGATAAGAATGACCCTCTTCCTATTGAAAAAACAAAAGTTGGATTCAAAATGGCCGACTTCAAAATGGCCGCCATGGTCACCACCCATCTTGAAAAGTTTCCCCCCTCACATATACTAATGTGCCACAAACAGGAAGTTAATATCACCAACCATTCCCATTTTATTAAGGTGTATCCATATAAATGGCCCACCCTGTATATCCCAACTTGTCACCCAAATAAAACGAACGGCAAGTTTGCCATCCGAATTGGGCCATTCCTATAAGGGGACGGATAGCCCAAATATGACATTAATAGAATAGATATTAGAATCAAAAAGGTGTTACACCTAAATGCATAAATGCAAAAAATGCAGGGTATGCTCATACAATAGCTTTGTGGGTAGGAGAATAGACAGCTTTATTTCCACTGCCACCTCTCAGGAATTTGAGATAAAACTTTTTGACATCTGTGGGAGTAAGGGGGTAGTTTACCTGATACAATGTCCTTGTGGGCTACAGTATATTGGGAGGCCCAAATGCCCATTACAGGTTGGAATAAACGAACACATCACTAATATTCTTACAGTTTGTTGAGTGGGATCCCCTCACGTGGGATTGGGATTTTTACAGGCAAACTGAATAATAAATCATTTTATATAAAAAATTATAAAGGTTTAATGGTATACATTAAAAAACTTCAGTTAGATTTGTGTACGGTAACATAATATCTTGACACTTAGAGGGTTAATGCCGGGGACTTCTTCCCTTAGAGGACTTTGCGCAGCCCGGTTCCTCACAGGTGTTTTGATGTTAATGGTCTGCATAAACAATTTATACACATAGATATACAACAAAATATACTATACATTATGTCATTAACGTAACATAATAAAATTACATATGGTAATTTGGAAATATTAAAAAATATATTTTACTAAATAATAAGTCAAACGGACATTTTTAGGGTTAGGGTGCACTCCCCTAGGGTGAGTTGTTTGACATTCTTATAATCACTACACA
>BLSH010078348.1:303494-322376 GCA_018402905.1 Glandirana rugosa | reverse complement strand
GTGAGGAGAAAAAGCAGGGATCACATAGTGACTGTCTTCTGTTTACATTTGTGACCAGCTGTGAATGGACACAGCTGGTCACATGGTAAACAGCCAATTTCATTGGCTGTTTACAGATCGGGAAAGCGCTGTGTCCAAGGGACACCCGCTCCCCCCCGATCACGTGGGCGCGCCTCCCGGCGCGCGCACACAGCATGCACTTGCGGCGCGCTGCCGCTTGCCTGCATGTTATGATCGGCTGTGTCTTATACACAGCCGATCATACGGTAAACAGCCAATTTAACTGGCTGTTTACCGTGATCAGTGACGGCCCGTGTCCGGCGGACACGAGCCGTGCACGATCGCCGCGATGCGCGCCCCCGCGGGCGCGCGCCAGCGGCTTATCCTGAGGACGTCAATAGACGTCCAGTCAGGATAAAGAACCCCCCGCCCGGACGTCATTTCTTTATGCGCCGGGCGGGAAGTGGTTAAAGTGAATTGAGATTTCCATACATTAGAGGGTCCCACCATTATTGTGTTATTGATTAGTAAGTTAGCGCTGCACTTTCTTGTTTTTTTCTCATGCCGACATTTACTTATGTCAAATGGCAATATAAAACATCATGGGTCTTTCTTTCTGTATTGCGTCTAGGGAGGTACTCTTACACCATACCAGCACTGATTGTTGTTAGAAAGATCTACATCAGGAGGAGGAGGAATATTTCTAATAGTGAATTACAGCAGAGCACAGTGTGTATAATATATTATTATGGGATGCGTCTACAGATCAGTAATGATTACAGAAAGTAAGGGCAATATGGTTATCTCCTTGTGGCTGGAGAGGATAGAACAGGTATGTTGTGTGTTACTGGTTAGTGGGCCTGGCTGCAGAATAAGGGGTGTAATTTATGTTGAAGGGGGCTTGTTCACATTTACATGTACAGGCTAGTGTACCTCCCACATTCACTGAAATGTGCAAAGCCTGATGGGAAATGTAGTCTAAACAGAGAGAAGAGGACATGATACAATCACTCTTCTAACAGAGCCTGCCTTGCAGAATAACTAATGCATCATTTGAATCACAGAGCTGACTTCCTGTAAATTAAATTAGACATATCTCTTCAAAGGTAAGGAATTTCACAAATGTAATAACTGTTTAGTGTAGGGAGGTGTAGTAATGGGGGCTTTTTTGAAAATCCCGGAGTTCTGCTTTAACTTTAGCACCATTATGCAGGATATTCTGGTGCTCACAAGCCAAGTGTAGAATAATTTCTCTGTCTTAATAATTTAACAAAGGAGCCAGCATAGGTGTGGGTGGAGAGCTAGGTGGTAGTGTGTGTACAGGAGTTCTAGATACGGTTTTCACAGAGTATATAGGTGTAAATGATCTCACACTCATAGGCTAGGCACTGTCCCTGAGAACCTGTGATCTTCTGGGCCTAAAATAGCATATCCCTTGCAGGTTCTTTTCCAGCAGAGGGCATTGTTTTGCCCTGATTACTTACTGTATCCTTAGATTGGAAGTCCTGGAAGGGATCCTGAGAGAAGGAAGGGATTCTGCAAGTACCATTGGAAGTCCTGGAAGGAATTCTGGAAATCCTGGAAGGGATCCTGAGAGAAGGAATTCTGGAAGTCCTGGCAGGGATTCTGCAAGTACCATTGGAAGTCCTGGAAGGAATTCTGGAAATCCTGGTAGGGATTCTGAGAGAAGGAGTTCTTGAAGTCTTGGCAGGGATTCTGTGAGTACCGTTACAATTAGCCAATGGTCATACCATTCTGATGATGTTGGAATGCTCCAACAGCAGCAGAAGAGGTTTTTCCTGTCTCATCAAAAGTCTTCCAGAAAGGGGTCCAGGAAGCAGGCAAAACTGGAGGTCATCAGGTCATGATGTTCCCAAAGAGGAGATGCCCATGCCAAGGTTTCACAAGAGAGAAGAAAAGTCAAATATGTAACTTAAGAGCGTTCCGTAGGAATGTTGTGGGACAAAAGTTTGAAGTGAATGGAGCAATGATTAGTGCACCAACGACAAGCCTTCTCATGTTTACCAACTGCTTAATAAAATACAAGACTGTTCTGTACAGAGTTCATTCATATTGGAGGACACAGTAAACAACAGTCACTTTTTTCTGTGTCTCCTGCTTGTGAATAAACACAGAGGTTGCTCTGTACAGCATTCATTACAGTGCTGGCCCACCGTGGAAAAGGAGATTGAGGGCTCTGTGTCCTCAATCTCTTCCACTAAGTCAAAAGTCAAACACCAGGGGTCTGCTTAGATTCCTGATTTTTCCCCAACGTTTCCTAACAACACTGTAAAAAAATACTGTAAATATATAAATTAATAATAATAATAAAAATGTTAAAAATAACTAAAGTAACAAAATAAATGCATAAAAACACTTACTGCTGCGAATTGTAATGCACTACAATATGATAAAATGTTCAGTGCCTTGAAAAAGTATTCGTACCCCTTGACATTTTCCACATTTTGTCAAGTTACAACCAAAAATGTAAATGTATTTTATTGGGATTTTATGTGATAGACCAACACAACGTGGGACATAATTGTGAAGTGGAAGGAAAATGATAAATGGTTTTCAACATTTTTTTACAAATAAATATGTGAAAAGTGTGGCGTACATCTGTATTCAGCCCCCCTGAGTCAATACTTCATAGAATCACCTTTTGCTGCAATTACAGCTGCATGTCTTTTTGGGGATGTCTCTACCAGCTTTGCACATCTAGAGCAGCCTTTCTCAACCTTTTCAACACTGAGGACTCCTTGAAATAATTCTCCGGTCTCAGGGAACCCCTGCTAAAAATTAAAAATCTACAACTCATGATACATTAGTGTGATGGTCAATGGGAAGAATGCTCCTTACACTTGTGGTCATTTGAAAGAATTACCCCCTTACAGATAGCTAAAAAGATCAATGGTGTAATTGGGAATTTATCTGAGAGGTAGAAATTGACCATTGCTCAAGGAACCCCTAGCAACCTCTGGAGGAACCCTAGGATTCCACAGAACCCTGGTTGAGAAACCCTGATCTAGAGAGTGAAATTTTTGCCATTCTTCTTTGCAAAATAGCTCAAGCTCTGTCAGATTGGATGGAGAGCGTCTGTGAACAACAATTTTCAAGCCTTCCCACAGATTCTCAACTGTATTTAGGTCTGGACTTTGACTGGGCTATTCTTACACATGAATGTGCTTTGATCTAAACCATTCCATGGTAGCTTTGGCTGTATGTTAGGGTTGTTGTCCTGCTGGAAGGGGAACCTCCATCCCAGTCTGAAGTCTTTTGCAAACTCTAAAGCCCCGTACACACGGTACAACGGTTGTACAACAACGGTTTGTTGTACGATCATCCGACCTTTAGTACATGCGATTAGAACAGTCGTCGTACAACGGTTGTACAACAGAAGTTGGATGAGCAGACGAGAAAACTTTGGTTGTACAACAAGCAGTTGTACGACCGTTGTACTGTGTGTACAGAGAAGTTGGTCCATCAAAGTTGTACATGCAAAACAGGCATGCTCAGAAGTCAGGAACGCCCGGAAGTGTCCGTTTGTGGAAACCTACGTTCCTAATTCACAAATGACATGCACCTGAACTTCCTTGTTATACGCTCGTAACATATCACTACGTTAGGCTTGGTTGTACAATTGCTTATGTCATGTCAGTACGTGAGACACAACAGCCGACTTCCAACTTGGTCCAAAGTTGGACGTTTGGTTGTACAACTGTTGCACCTGTGTTTACGAGGCTTAACAGGTTTTCTTCTAAGATTGCCCTGTATTTGGCTCCATCCATCTTCCCATCAACTCTGACCAGCTTCCCTGTCCCTGCTGAAGAAAAGAATCCCCATAACATGATGCTGCCTCCACCATTTTTCACGGTGGGGATGGTATGTTTGGAAAAGGGAGTTGTGGGACTTTAAATTGGGTCTGTGCGTTGCACATAGCCCATCCCTATTAATACAACGGAAAAGGTTTTTTTGGGACTTTAGATGAGGCCACTGACCAAAATTGAAGTAAAAAAGTATTGTTTATTAACCTTATACGTTAAATATGACACAATTAGTGAACCTGTAAATTGTACATAGCGTAACTAGATATCTTGAAGAGTGTAAACATGATTTTTGATAGATAAATAATAGCAACAATCTCATATATTTACACACACAACATAAATACATATCATGTAGGTGCACATGAGCAAAAAACAGCATCCTCCAATAACAACTCATATTCTATTGACATGCTTGAGTAGGATAATTGGTCTAATCCACATGTGAAGTGCATAGTGTCTATCCACCAAGTGAGAGGGCTAGAGTGGAGAAGGCTCTTATGTGCAAGCCTGACAGACATGCACACCGGCCGCCACCAGCGTCACGCTGACATGACAGAAAGGGGGGCGCCTAAAAACGGTACCTTTTGTGTTCCTTCGATTTTCGACCTTTTGCAAAAAGGTTGCAATTTAAAATTTACATGTATTTTGTTGTTTACTAACTCAGTACAATGTTATATTTTAGATTTAGTAGGAATTTTGTAAGTTATGTTATGTTTGTGTTAACCATTTTAGTATATTTTTAGCAATAATATAGATTTGATAACTATTTGCGCAACTATTTTGTGAAAAAATCAGTAGCACAATCTTTTTATTCTACTAGTCCTCTGCTTTCAGAAAATGTACGCTTTGGGGGTCTTTTACAAAGTCTGAGAGCTGCAAGTGAAAAATAAAGAAATAGTGAAGATTGCAAAAATGATCTGGCCATCTGAGTTTCAAAGTGGAGCGCAATGTCTGGCAGCAAAACGGTTAAAGGTCTCTCCCAAGATTGGTGTTTTTCCATGTTGTCCTTGAAATCACATAAAAAGGACTTTCTCCCTGCTGTACAACATTTTTATTTCATTTTTTTTTTGCATTGGTACATGTCCCCCATCGCAGTGCCTATCTCCACATGCCCTTTGTTCAACAAACCCTTGCCTATTAAAAATAACCAGAATTAATTTTCAAGATTCCCTTTGGAGACTACAATAAGACTTGGATTGAAGTGTGCAATTTTTGGACTTTTTTTTTTTTTTTAGCTTTGCATAGAGTGGAGATGGGGAACAGTTGGAACTTGTGCCTGGTTGTTCATTCCATCTGTGTCTCCACTGTGGAGATTGTTCTGTCAGATTTGTGTACCTATAGAGTATATTTTTCTTCTCTTCCTGTCTTACCTGATGTCTATCACCAGGAAGAAAGTGAATTAAAATCTCCTTTATGGAGAGACACAGATAGCAATAAAATGTGTCAGAGCTGTAATTCTTTCTCAATCTAATAAATGTAAAAAAAGTATTTTACTGTCTGTATCTCCCTTTTGGGACATCTCCCTAAATTTTTATGTCTGACACCCGTCAAATAGAGAGAGATTTTCTTCACTTCCTGTTCTCTCAAATAGACATTAAATAAGCAGAAGTTTCCCATGTAGAGGCATAGACAGCAAAAACAAAACCTCTTCCCTAAGTTCATCTGGCTGACATTGTATCCTGTAATTGATTTTTTGCAGCAGTTGCTTAGACATACACTGCTATTAGAGTGAAAATACTATAGACAGCTATGTATAGACTATATGAACATATGACACACCAGCCAAGAAAAATGTAAAAATTGTTTTCAAGTAAGACTTCCAATAATTACTAATCACAGGACCATTTTTCATTCTTCAGACGTTGTGCTAGTTCTTTGTCGTTTATTCTCATAAAATTGGGTTGATTAACGATCCTGCATTTTAAATCAACTAAACAAGTATATAGTGCATTTTTAGAAGTGTATTTGCTATTTCACTTATACAGATAGAGACAATTTATTGGTACTGTCATAGTTTACTACAATATCCTAAAAAACAAAATGTTGATTTTATTATAGCCTTCTTCAAAGCAATTTTTCCTTTGAAAGCTGTAAATCAACATGCATGGCCCATGTGGGCCCTTCCTGTGTGGTTCATGGTTTGAAGGACGCACATGTTGCTGTACTGGTTTTAGTTTGGATACCATGCAATGTCCACCTTCTAAAGACATTTCAAAGAAGAATCCCATCTGTTTTGTTTTAGATACACCCAACCATGCAACCACATGCACTGAAACAGCTACATTATTTTTGGAACAAGTATGGAATGGCAGCAACATTTATCTAGATTGAGGTGGAACTAGCCAGAAACAATTGAGCTTTTCTGTATTCTACTCCCAATGTCTCATGATGTACAAATCTATAGTGAGAGCCTGAAGAACAAATATTGTATTAGAAATACATTGAGGTTGATTTAGCAAAGACAAATATACTGTGCACTGCAAATGCAGTTGCTCTAGATCTGAGGGGAAGCTCTGAAATGAGGGAGAGCTCTGCTGATTTCTATCAACATGTGCAAGCAAAAAATTTTTTTTTTTAATTTTCCTTGCATGTGATTGAGTATTCTGTGCAAAACGAAGCGTTACCTCATTTACTAAGCTCAGGAGCAAGTGCACTTGCAGTGCACTCCAACTGCATAGTCCAAAATGCAGGCTATCCTATGGGCATAGTTCACACTATTGCAGTGCAGCGCAGTGCAGAAAAGCACAGCATGCTGCATGTTTCTGCTCCACAAACATGCAAAAACACATGCAAACGCATGTAAATGCACTGCAATGCATAATAGTGCACATAGAAGCCCAAGGAAAGAAAGTAGAAGGAAGTGACTGCACAGGACAAAACCAGATATAAAACCACGTGTCAACTACATGTAAACGCATGCCAATTGCATGTAAAATTTGTGTCCATTGCACGTAGAACCTGCATCAAATGTATGCATAGGTACAAGGAAAAAACACACGGTTACTTGCAGTTTCTGGTGTGAATGGGCCCTTAGTAAATCAATCCCTTTGAGTTTAAGGCCCCTTTCATACGATCGGCCCGCTCTGATCCACCTGTCCATTTTTTAAGCGGATCCAAGCGGGCCACCCACTGACTTCTATGGGCAGGCAGATGTCAGTGGTGAGGGGGTCCACTGACAACCGCCTGCCTTCCGATCCGACAAAATCCCCTCAAAACAGATGGATGGTGATACGTTCACCGTCCGTCCAGCGGATCGGATGAAAATTGACAGCCTGTCCGTTTTCATCTGATCTCCCCATAGAGGACAGAGGGGCTTTGATAAGTCTGTCCCTGCACAGTGAGTAGAGACGGAGCTGTCATCAATGGAGCGATCCCCCACTGAGTTAGCGGAGTTCGTCCAGTGGATCCACCCTGTGAGAAAGGGGCCTAAAGCCACTTTTTTGTTAAAATCAAGTGCAAACTGTGCAAAAGATTGTTGTATTGGAGAGAAAAAAATTCCTGAAGATTCTTAAAAAAAATACACTTCAGGGAGTGTAGATCTCCTGGCCCCCTACTGCATTCAGTGGTTCCTTCCGTAATCCCCTACACTGCTACTGTGTCCTATAGTGACATGGGGGTTAATGTAAGGAACGCAGTAGGGGCCCAGGAATCTAAACTTTTACAAGTAATAACAATATATTTATTACTCTTTATATTTATTTACTTCAGGTTTCTTTATTTAGATTGTTTGTACATTTACACACAGACCAAGCTGTCTTACAAAAGTGAGAGTGACAGGGGATGAGACAAATATAATGATTTTTTGGGTCTTCCTGTCCTGTCCTGCCCCAGTGATGACTTGCACTGTACATAGAGTAACACTGACACACCTGGAGATACCAGAATTGGCTTTATTAATAGGAAAAAACCCTGAAAGGAAAGGATGGCTTAGAAAAAGAAATACAGTAAAACCTTTCATTGCGAGTAGCTTGGTCTGTGAGCGTTTTACAAGACAAGCAAAATTCTTACATACATTTTAACTTGATAAACGAGCGATGTCTTGCAATACAAGTAGCGTCCCGTCACAACTGAGTATAAGGCTCGGTTCACACTGATGCGACTTGGGATCCGACTTGTGAGACTCCAAGTCGCGAGACATGTGAAATCCCATGTTAGTCAATGAGAGCTGTCTTAATTAGCAGTCGCTCAAATGAAGTCACTCCAACTTTAGAAAAGGTTCCTGTACTACTTCTATTACGACTTGTGCCCATAGACTTTAAAGGAAGTTGCCTCCAAGTCGGATCCTTATCTTAATCTATGTGATTTCGATCCGACATTACAGGAAGATTACCCAGGTATTCTCTGAAGTTGCCTGGCAAAGTCGTGCTGACTTTCAGGTCATGGCAGTGTGAACCTCTTCTCTTCTCTTTTATACTCTGTAGCTCCTGAAGTGCAGGTTCATTTGTTTTATTTTTACAGTACATTTTATACTGTATTTTGTATTGCTGTAATAATTTTTATATGAATAAATGGTTGTGGAACAAATCATCTGAGTTTCCATTATTTCTTCTTCCGGAACAAATTGTGCTCACAATCCAAGGTTTTACTGTACAACAATATACAGAAGGGAAAAATACGATATGCTCAGACATGATAGTGTACAGGTGACTGCCAACTGTAAAGCCTATCAAAAATGCAAAGGTCCTAACTTTAAGCAAGACGCCCTGCCTAATCTATTGGCCAGTAGGATACACAGTTAAAGTCCTGCTGACATTGGTACTCCTAGATTACTAAAGAGTGCTCACTCTAAAGGAGACAGTATTTATAATCCCCAAATAACTGGGCACTTCACCATCCCCTCTGCAGCTTCAGCCACACAAACAAACAAGAGTGGCCAATAGGCTTCTCACCACTATGGTACCTGAGTGAGGTCCTCCATGATGCAGTCTACATCTTTATTTGTTTGCTCCCTTTTGGTCTGTTTGCTACAGCTTTGGAAGTATTTTAAAATATTGCTTATCTTATAAGAAATTCAGAACTGCTGTATCTTATGCTGTTTGCACACTTCCTGCACTATCCCAAGGACCCCCCCTAGTTCTGGATGAGTCTTTATGTTGTAGAGTTCTAAGAGTAGGAGTGGTTAAGTAGTTTAGCAAATGAATGACTATGGTCCACAACACTCTGTCCACAAAAAAGCTTGGTGTTGTCAGCCCACAACAGGACTTAGGTGCTGAGTGCCTATCTGGCAGATCGACTGGTATTCTGTACTAGCAGGGTCATTAAAGGGATAAAATGCAGGGAAATGTGCATATATTGCACATATGTACTGTATACTTTTTATTTCTGCCTTGGCATATGTTTTAAATCCCTGTTATCCAGTGGATAAAAAGACGCTGAGTCTTTAGTGGCCCAACGTAGGTAAAATGCCAATCCCTGGAGACCAGTAGAAATGAACCTGTTGATGCTGAGCGCATGCAAATATGTGGTCTCTTGATGGCTGAGGCTTGGCGCAGAGTGGCCACATATTTGCATGCAATAGCACCAATAGAGTTGTACCGAGAGTGCACGCCATGCTTCTAAAGCCCTTAAAGGGCCGTCAGGAGCCGACGACAAGGGTTTATAAAAGAAATGCCCAAGAGCTGACCATTTGATGCTAAAAGAAGTCTCCAGGAACCCCAAAATCTATTTGCAGGATCTGCAGGTAACTCTTGCAGCAGTTGATTTCTAAGTGAATATATCTATTATTACAAAGAGATTGTATCAATATAACATGCATTGGAAGTGGACCAGGAAGAAATCTTTACTGTCCAAAAAGAAAATGAGTGCAAGACTACAGGTTGCCATTGAACACATAGGCAAAGAACATGTCTTTTTTTACAATGTGCTGTGAACTCATTAATTAACCACTTCAGCCCCGAGAGGATTTACCCCCTTCCTGACCAGAGCACTTTTTGCAATGCGGCACTGGGTCGCATTAACTGACAATTGCATGGTCGAGCGACGTTGTACACAAACAAATTTGACATCCTTTTTTTCCCACAAATAGAGCTTTCTTTTGGTGGTATTTGATCCAAAAAGTTCCAAAAGAACATTTTTTTTTTACTTTTTGCTATAATACATATTCCAAAAAAAAAATCGAAAAAAAAAAAATATTCATCAGTTTAGGCCAATATATATTCTTCTACAAAAAAAATGGCAATCATGGTATATTGATTGGTTTGCGCAAAAGTTATCACGCCTACAAACTATGGGAATTGATTTATGGTGTTTTTATTTGTTTATTTTTTTTTACTAGTAATGACGGCAATCTGCGATTTTTATCAGGACTGCGATATTGCTGCGGACATGTCTGACATTTTTGACACTTTTTTGGTACCGATGACATTTATACAGCGATCAAGGGGTTAAATGTGTTTACTCATTGCGTTCTAACTGTGTGGGGTCTGGGCTGGCAGGGACATGACAGATCTCACTGATCCCGATGACAGGGATCAGTAGATCTGTCATTTTCCCCCCTCACAGAACTGGGAACTGCCATGTTTACATTGGCGGTTCCCCATTCTTCCTCTCTATTAGGCAATCGCAGGTTGCCGACGGACATCGAGTCCACCCAAACCGTGGGCACGCCCACACAGCATGCAGTGGGCGTGAGAGCGCGCCGGTTGTGAGTGCATGTGCGGAGAGCATGCAAAGGGGCAGACGTCCATGGACATCTCCCCGGCAATTCGGGTCCACGCTGTAGCTGTCTTTTGGCTATAGTGCGGATCTGTAGGCGTTAATGATAGAGTTATTTGGCCACAGTAACAGTAGAAATGTATAGAACAAACAGAAGAAAACATTTCTGGGGAAAAACCTCATACCAACTGTGAATCATGTTGGTAGACATGTTATGGTTTGGGGTTGCTTTAGGGCCCAGGAAACTATGAACTCTGCATCATTTCAAACATGTGCCTGAAGTCATCTGTCCAAGAGTTGAAAGATCACTTAACAGGATAATGCTTTGAAACATACTAGTAAATCCACCAAGGAATGGCACAAAAAGAAAATGGTCCTTTTGTCAGTCTTTTTGGTCAGTCAAAGCCCTTGATTTGAAACCCATAGAAATTGATTTTTAACGGCAATTTATGCAAAGAAACTCACAAAAAAAAAACCTGTAACTGAATGGATTTTTCAGTGAAGGAGTGGTAAACAATTTCACAGATTTGATGCCAGAGACAGGTGGGCAATTGTGTAAAACACCTACAAGAAGTAATTTCTGCAAAAGGGGGCAATAGCAGCTTCTGAGGTCAAGGGTATTTGTACTTTTTTCCAGAGTGCATCATTACATCTGTTGATATTTGTGTTGAAAGAATGATAGAAAAGGCAATTTTTTCTTGAGTTTTTATTTTAGTAGATAACCTTTCTTTGTTATAACGGTTTGAATGAAAATCTAGTTTTCAGCAGCTGGTTTAAAGTGGCAATCAGCACTCCCCAGGGGCGGACTGACAACCCATGGGGCCCCCGGGCAATAGAAGATCATGGGGCCCCCCTGTATCCCTGTCCACACTCAAGCCAAACAAAACACCACCTACTTATTGCACTGCGCCCACATTACATACGTTCGCCCTTACAGATGTGGGAAAGGTGTCCTGAGTGCCCAAGCTAGCGTGCCCCTGTCCGGCCAGGTACCGGAGCTTAGTGCTGGAACTTGGTCTGGCACTGGGCTCCAGGATCAGCACAGGTTCCTTGGGACAGAAATACTAGGAGCCTCTCATGGGGCCCCTACTGGCCAAGGGTCCTCGGGCAGTGCCCAAGTGCCCTTATGGTCAGTCTGCCCCTGGCACTCCCTTTAGGATCCGTGTTCAACATTTACAAACTGGAGCTGAATGGTACTTTAAACGCTTCAATGAGCTTGCTGTTCACACTGCCCTTATACAAGTTGAAGCCTGTGTGAAACAGGCCTAAATGTAATGCAGAGGATACAGCAGTGTAAAACTGGCCAGAAGCAGGACACTTTAAATTAGGAATAATAAGCCAAAATGTACCAGAGACAAAAAACAGGTTGGGATTTTACTACAAAATTTATTATATTGTAGAGGATAAAATTGGCCAGCAGCAGGACAGTTTTATATCATTAATCTATCATTAATAATGATTTCAAAGTGGAGCTCCACCCAAAAGGGGAAGCTCTACTTGTTCGCACCCTCCCCCTGTCCACTGCCACATTTGGCACTTTTTGGGAGGGGAGTGGGGAGCAGGTATCTGATTTTGACAGCTACCCGCTCCCACTTCCTGGTCTGATCGCTGCACGGCAATCTACGTAATTTCCTGGAAAGATCGCCGCATGGCAAGCTACGTAATGTATGGCCCCTCCTCGTTCCCCCGCTGCCTTCTGGGACCTGTGTATGTCCCAGAAGATGACGGGACCATTCAGAAACTGTGGCGTGACCCGCTGAGTGCGCAGTAGAAAACCGGCAGTGAAGCCTAAAGGCTACACTGCCGGTTACCTTACTTGCAATACCAATGCCTGCACCTGAAGCTGATGGACGTATCAGCTTGGGATGCCGACGGTGCAGGATCCCTGGACAGGTAAGTGTCCCTATATTAAAAGTTAGCAGCTACAATAAATGTAGCTGCTAACTTCTATTTATTTATTTTTTCTTACAGGCTGGAACTCTGCTAACTGATGTATGCTTAACTTTAATTTTATCTTTGGGGGTAAGGGGATACTGTGAATGTAAGTGATATAACATGAGATGGTTTAGGTATACACTGTTCTTGCACTTTTTATTTGCCTTTAAAACAATGCAACAGCATGCTGGCAGCAAAAGAGATTTTAAAGAACAGATGATTAGTGAATTCTGCATTTAGCACTCTGGTCTGACAAATTTAGTCTGCTTGGTGGGAACTAGCCTGACTAATTTTTAGGGGGATCCACTGACTTTTCCCTAAATCTGGATTTGATGCACCTCTCTCTTCTGTCACTAGGTGGCATTGTTGCCTGTGGCATTAGAATGACAAGGGCATAGTAAACTCAGACTATGAGTGAATAGGTTGTTTCAGTCAATTGGCAGGGGTTTTCTTTGGCCTCTTGGCCTGCTGGGCCAGCCTATTTATTTGGGAGTAGTCAGGTGATCTGGGTTCTGTGCCACCTGGATGGCTGTCTGGGTGGATGTGTGTTGCAAGGTTGCGGGTTGCTGGGCCAGAAGCCTGAGGCCTCTCCTGGGATCACCTGGCTGCTAGGCTGTCTGAGGCCTATCCAGGTTTTAGAGAAGCAGCGCGGGGCTTTTGGCATCAAGTTGCAGAGGCTCGGCCCAAGGGGAGCCAGATCGCTACAGAGGTTCAGCCAGACAGGAAACCAAGTGTTGCCAGAGATGAAGGAGAAGCAGTTGCCACATGGGATGACCAATTATTTTACCAGCAG
The DNA here is from genome assembly GCA_018402905.1 of Glandirana rugosa. Classification (NCBI taxonomy): domain Eukaryota; kingdom Metazoa; phylum Chordata; class Amphibia; order Anura; family Ranidae; genus Glandirana; species Glandirana rugosa. The sequence continues at coordinate 309,167 of BLSH010078348.1, read as the reverse complement.
CAAGTAAGGAACAAGGTCAGAGATAAAGGGGACCCAGTCGCCACTAAGGAACAACTACTCCTGTTATCAGAGACCAGTTCATGGAAGTCTGAAGAAGTACCAGAGCAGCCTTATTCATTAGCCGGGGACGGTGAACAAGTGGGAAAGCTCCTGCAGAGTGCCAAGCCAGGGACCCAGTGGGTTAGTAGGGTTGAGGATTATACAGGTTAGCTGTGGAAGAGCTCAGGGCATCCAGTGATGTCTGGGATCTTAAAGTCTAGTGAGAGACCGGGAGCTCAGTGAGTGAAGATCTACAATAGGATACTGTGAGATGTGGGAGAAGATCTATAACGGGTTACTGTGAGTTATGTACACAGATCTTTATGGACTGTTGAAAGTTCAGTTGCCATAGGAGACAGCAGTTCTACAAATACAGTTGCTGCAACCAGCTTAAAGGCCCTCTACCTGTATAGCTGTCTGCTTATTATTTTTGTCTCGGAGTCTGCCAATTGCTATTGCATCTGTCTAAGGGTGTCCTGGCCCTAAACCTCTCTCCACCAGTTCTGTTTAAGAGACAATAAATCTCTTTTTCTTGCATCCAAAAAGGGACTGTCGCCCATCTTTCCAACTTGCATTACACCCACCATGCCTAGTAACCCATATTGTGAAGAAAGATGTCAGTTCTCCCTAACTCTGGAGGTCACCATTAGGTTCCTAGGGGTCGGGGACACCACTACATGCACTTTTAGCAACCCAAATGAAAAAAGCCCTATAAATATAAAACAAGAAAATACAAAATAAATCATAAAATTAATGAAAAACCTATAATACCGCCCATGAAGCAAAAGCCCACATTTATTTTTCGAGGAAAGACTAGCAGCAAAAAACAAAGGCAGTTTAACCTAAAATAAAAGCCATATCAACATGAAATAGAAAACAATATATCCAGTGGTGGGTCCCTAGTGCGTGCAGTGCACACAGGCCCCAAGGGGATGGGTCCTCATTGTACACACTGGGAATTTGATTTCCAACCACAACGCTCTCCTTTGAGCTGCAGTCACCCTAGCACTTGTGGCTTCAGCCCAAAAGAGATCCATCTATGCTGGAAATGCTCCTGTCCTATGAAGGGGGCATGCGTAGGGTTGGCACAATGGGGAATGTTGTCACACAGCAGTCTACATATGGCCTGTGCTGTGCACCTCTACATACAGACCTTGCCTCTGCTGGTAAAAGCAGTGAAGTGGGGTTGTGTTGTATCCTATGCAGTGAATGTGGATCAAAAACATGTATAACATTTGGCACAGTACTAACACAAGATATTATAAGGAAATGTGTGTTTTATTGTGACCAGTGCCTACCAATCATACATGATGGAATTAAAAAGGTTAATTTTGCTGATTTATAAATAGGAGAAGTGAGCTTAATGTGAATGGGAGGCCTTAAAAAAATTGCCCCTGCACCAAATGTTGCTAGCACAGCGCACCAAAATTGTTACCAGAGTACAGTGGGGTGGCCCTTTTTCTGTTCTTGGACCTGGAATTCCAGTTGTTTGCCTGTGTTACCAAGTTTACCTCAACTTCACTGTTAGGGATGCTGTTTATGCTGTTCCAGACTCCTATGAAAAAAATTAAAGTCAGCAGCTACAAAAACTGTAGCTGCTGACTTTTAAAAACCACCACTCACCTATCCCACGATCCAGCGGTGTGCTCACCCCAGTCAGTTTCACCCTCTTTCTTCCTTGGTGCCAGCATCTTCAATCATGAATGTTGGATGCAGTCTTCTGGGAACTGTCACATGTCCCAAAAGACTGGGGGAGCGGGGGGAGAACTTCTGCTCCGATCTCCTAGGCGGAAGTGGGAGCGGGTACCTGTCAAAATCAGGTACCCGCTACCCCCCGCTCCTCAAAAGTGCCAATTCTGCAAGAGGAGCGGGGAACAAGTCCTTAAAGCGGAACTTCCCCTTTTGGGTGGAGCTCCGCTTTAAGATAATCTCAAATAGCTGTTTGCGTTCTAAACTAAGTTACTGAAAGAGTTATTCTCAGTTAGACTCTATTCTGTATAGTCTGAATCCCTTTACTTTTTGTCTTTGTGATAATGGTCACCAGGACAAATAGAGGGGAGAATCTTTCCAATGTGGACAGCAGCAAAAACTTACAATAGAGTCTAACTATTCCCCACTTTAGTCAAAATGTAAAAAAAAAAAGTTTTGCTTTACATGCAGTTTTAGCAGACCAACAGGGAGCAAATAAGAGAAGTTAAGCTTTCATCCTGATTTATTCGGATAGCATATATGTTCAGTGATGTATGTTTCATCTGTGATATACTGTATACCACAGAAAGAATAAAAGACTACTGTGAAAGAGAATCATGGCGTGCAACAATGCAGACAGACGCGTTGTGGCTTGGAAAAAGAGGAATCATCAGTGCTGGGGAAATTATGTACAGATAAGTCACAGGCAGTGTCAGAACACCACCCGTCAGGACTACTTCCTCATTTTATTGAGCAAAAGGGAAATTTATGTTGGTATATTTAGTTGCATTATTATCATTCATGCAGGCCAAATGGTATTAGTGTTCCCAAATGTTATTGGGTAACTGTTGCACTTACCCCCGAAGGAGCCGCTATTTTTTTGCGCCCCCATTTCCAGTACCCACGACTCTGCAAGCAGCACCACACTCGCGGACACACCCAAGTCTGAAGTGGGGATATTTATTGTGACTGTACAGTAAATATATACTGTATATACTGTATGTATCTACACACACACACGCAGTATTTGCAGCAACCAGAAGAATGGAAATGGCAACAACCCCTCAAACAAATTTATAAAACAGTAGTAATTTGGATATACAGTTGGCAAACAAAGTATAAACATTAGCAATTAGGGTATACAGTTGGTAGAAAGTCCAGACCCCTAAACTCTATACTAGGGGGGGTTCTGCCTAAGAGTCAATGTTACAATAAAAGACAGTCAGTTAGTATTAAACCCTTTCCCTGTTGGTTAGCGCATTGGGGCCCAGATTTGACGTTGGAACAATTTAAGATCATTTCCTCCTAACCAGTGTATGGGCACCTGCACTGTGCCTCAAACAAACAATATTTTTCCTCTTTAATGGGCTGCTATAGGTCTTGGCCAGCAGCTTCTCAGAAACTCTTGGGGTGACAGCTGGCCTCCCCGTTTTTCTTTGCAGCCTCAGCGAAGTGAGCGGCAGCAGTGTTCTCCCCAGCAATCAGGCAGCAACACTGGTCAGGGACAGTAGCATTCTCATGTAGCAGGAGATGTCCGCCATTTGACCTCTCTACTTCCCTGATGCAATGGCTGCTAAAAGCTTGCAGCATGATCTGTGTCCCACAATGTCCTCACCACATCTGCCTCAGGCCCAGGAACAGACCTTCATTTTCCTCTCCATACCGCCACGGTTATGCTGGTATGTGTAGTTCTATTGCCAATATGTATTACAGGCTCAGGTGGGCGGGGCTTCCCTCCAGATCCTTTTGCAGATACATGCAGTTCTGCAACTGGCCAGTGCTCTGTCTCTCTCTGTGGCTGCATGCAGTTCTCAAAGTAGAACTAAAGGCAAAACTTTTTTTTCATATTGGAAATAGTAAGAGAGGGTATCTTAACCTCAACCCCCCCAACTCCCATTTGTGTCCTTATGGAGGAGATTTCTCTTCACTTGCTGTCCCATAGACAAAACAGGAAGTGAAAGGAAATAACTCTAAAATGAGGGAATATCTGGTTGTCACAAGAGTCACCAGTAGGGGTGAGCTCCCAGTTTGACTTGAACATCGGGGATTCTCCGTTCGCGCCATTACGAACATTATGGGGCGTTCGCGGGAACTTTGCTCACTCCATAAGGCATTCCAATGGCGGCAGAATGCCGCCTGCTGAATACCCAAAGCATGCAGACCTGCATGCTTTGGCCAATCAGCGGGCAGCCTGCTATGAGAGGTTTGATTGGCTAAAGGCAGGGTGCCTTTAGCCAATCACTGCTCAGCAGCCTCAATCCACGCCCCAAACTATATAAAGCCACTTGTACAGTGGCTCTATGTAGTGTGTGTTGGCGGCGGTGCTGGAGTGATACAGAGAGAATTTAGGTTGCGGATTGCTGTCAGTTTAGCTAGATAGTTATTGCACATTGTGGAAAAAAAAAGAAGCTAGCTAGATATAAAGATAGATAAAGATAAAGATAGATAGATAGAAGCACACCATTGTTTTTCTTGTGAAATTCCCAATAAGTTTGATGTGTCACATGATCCTCTTCCTATTGAAAAAACAAAAGTTGGATTCAAAATGGCCGACTTCAAAATGGCCGCCATGGTCACCACCCATCTTGAAAAGTTTCCCCCCTCACATATACTAATGTGCCACAAACAGGAAGTTAATATCACCAACCATTCCCATTTTATTAAGGTGTACCATGGCCCACCCTGTATATATATATATATATATATATATATATATATATATATATATATATATATATATATATATATATATACACACACAGCGTATTGAGTGTACACTATATATCAGTGAATTCGGGGTGTACATAGAGTATATAGTACACGTGTTGACGTGTTGTGTTAAAATATACAGCCTGATATATATATATATATATATATATACACACAGCGTATTGAGTGTACACTATATATCGTTGCATTTGGTGGTGTACGGTATATAGCACATGTGGTGTCTTAAAATATATATAGTCTAGTATATATAGCACACTACTTGACGTGGTGTCTTAAAATATATAAAGTATTGTGTATACAGATATACACGCAGCGTATTGAGTGTACACGATATAGCAGTGCATTCCGGGGTGTACGGTATATAACACACTACTTGACGTGATGTCTTAAAATATATACAGTCTAGTGTATACATATAAACACAGCGTATTGAGTGTACACTATATATCAGTGCATCTGAGGGTGTATGGTACTGTATAGTATAGTACAGTGTAGTGCGGCGTTAAAAAAAATACCCATCATGTCAGGTAGGCCACAAAGGAGAGGAAGATACTCCCAGGCCACTAAAAGAAGGCAAGCAGCCACTGTGTCTTCAGTGAAAAGTGGTGGTGGCGAACGTGGTGCATACTCTGTAGGCGGGTCACGATTGTCCTTTTTTTCTGCTGTTGGACGTGCTATTGAGCCACAAGATGCAGAAGAGTTGGTGGAGTGGATAACAAAGCCGTTCTCATCCTCCTCATCCTCTGTCACCCAGGCTCGTACAAGTTTACCTTTCAACGCATCTGGCAAAGCGGCTATTCCACCGGATCCTTGTCCACAGTTACTCCTTCTGTAGCCCCACCATCATGCACGGAGGAGTCATCTGAGTTATTCAAACATAGTGTCAGTTACATGCTGATGGAGGATACGCAGCAGTTTGAAGGCTTCGAGGCACGTACTACCACCCCGATGTCTTCCTCATTGACACCTGTTCCTAGGCCACCTTATCGGCGAAACGGTCTACGCAACTTTCCATTTGAACATGCTCGGACCCACTGTCTCCTACTCCTCCTACTCTTGCCGAAACAATAGGTGAGGTGGTTGAGAAGACGTAGAACACCGAGTTATCGTGCAGGTTGTCGTCTTTTTTTCCTGTTAGCACTGGGCGGATGTCTCATACGTGGTGCAAGCGGTGGTGGTGAAAAGTGACTTCTGTGTCACCGACGAACGGAAGAA
>BLSH010078348.1:279870-290699 GCA_018402905.1 Glandirana rugosa | reverse complement strand
CCCCCCCCCCCCCCCCCCCCCGCATCCGCCCCTGACATGGGGGAGATATTTTAAAACTGGTACATACAGAATCTGGTATAGCTGTGCAGAGTAACCAATATGCTTATTATTTATTTATTTATTTCAGGTATTTATATAGTGCTGTCAATTTACGCAGCGCTTTACATATATACAGTATCTCAAAAAAGTGAGTACACCCCTCACATGTTTGTAAATATTTTGTTCTATCTTTTCATGTGACAACACTGAAGAAATGACACTTTGCTACAATGTAAAGTAGTGAGTGTACAGCTTGTATAACAGTGTAAATTTGCTCCACTTTAAGATAATCTCAAATAGCTGTTTGCGATCAAAACTAATTTGCTGAAAGAGTTATTCTCAGATAGACTCTATTCTATTATATTTTTATTTTCCTCTCAGCTTGTTTTGCTGACATCTCTGCAAATTTGAATCCCTTTACTTTTTGTCTTTGTGATAATGGTCACCAGGACAAATAGAGGGGAGAATCTTTCCAATGTGGACAGCAGCAAAAACTTGCAATCGAGTCTAACTCTTCCCCACTTGTAAAAATGAAAAAAAAAAAAAAAAAAGTTTTGCTTTACATACACTTTTAGCAGGCCAAAGGGAGCAAATAAGAGAAGTTAAGCTTTCATCCTGATTTGTCGGATAGCATACAGCACATATGTCAAACACAAGGCCCGCGGGCCGAATGCGGCCCTCCAGGCCTTGTCATGTGGCCCTCGCACCTAGTTTTGCAGCCGGAATGTGGCAGAACTCCATTTTGCCACCTCCAACTTTCACCCGCTGCTTCCGCTCCCTGCAAGGTGAGACAAAGCCACCTACAAAGGGAGGTAGTAGAGCCAGGCAAGGTAGAAGAGAGAAGCAAGGATGCTTCAGTGAGGGGGTTGGTGTTGCACATTGTGCATAGCGCACCCCTATACCCTGCATTCTGTACACTGCACACCACTGAACTTTGTATGCAACACACTCCTGAACCCTGCACTCTGTACATAGCATAAACCTCAGTTCTGCACTCTGTACATAACCTACTCTTGAACCCAGCACTTTTTACGTATCGCACCCAAGATACAACCGGCCTTTTTAGGGCAACCATACGGCTAATGCGGCCCTCAATGAAATAGAGTTTGACACCCCTGGCATACAGTATCTCACAAAAGTGAGTACGCCCCTCACATTTTTGTAAATATTTTACTATATCTATTCATGTGACAACACTGAAGAAATGACACTTTGCTACAATGTAAAGTAGTGAGTGTACAGCTTGTATAACAGTGTAAATTTGCTGTCCCCTAAAAATAACTTAACACACAGCCATTAATGTCTAAACCTCTGAGAACAAAAGTGAGTACACCACTAAGTGAAAATGTGCAAATTGGGCCCATTTAGCCATTTTCCCTTCCCGGTGTCATGTGAATCGTTAGTGTTACAAGGTCTCAGGTGTGAATGAGGAGCAGGTGTGCTAAATTTGGTGTTATCACTCTCACTCTCTCATACTGGTCACTGGAAGTTCAACATGGCACCTCATGGCAAAGAACTCTTTGAGGATCTGAAAAAAAAAATGTTGCTGTACATAAAGATGGCCTGGGCTATAAGAAAATTGCCAAGACCCTGCAACTGAGCTGCAGCACAGTGACTAAGACCATACAGCGGTTTAACAAGACAGGTTCCACTCAGAACAGGCCTTGCCATGGTCGACCAAAGAAGTTGAGTGCACGTGCTTAGCGTCATATCCAGAGGTTGTCTTTGGGAAATAGACGTATGAGTGCTGCCAGCATTGCTGCAGAGGTGGATTAGCCTGTCAGTGCTCAGACCATATGCCGCACACTGCACCAAATTGGTCTGCATGGCTGTCGTCCCAGAAGGAAGCCTCTTCTAAAGATGATGCACAAGAAAGCCTGCAAACAGTTTGCTGAAGACAAGCAGACTAAGGACATGGATTACTGGAGCCATGTACTGTTGTCTGATGAGACCAAGATAAACTTATTTGGTTCAGATGGTGTCAAGCGTGTGTGGTAGCAACCAGATGTGGAGTACAAAGACAAGTGTGTCTTGCCTACAGTCAAGCATGGTGGTGGGAGTGTCATTGTCTGGGCCTGCATGAGTGCTGCCGGCACTGGGGGGCTACAGTTCATTGAGGGAACCCTGAGTGCCAACATGTACTGTGACTAGGGATGCAATGATACCGATACCTGTCCCACACCACAGCAAGCATGTCTCTCTCAGCTTACATGGCGGCCAGTGTCAGTGAGTGTAACCTGTACATGTCCCACCCCCACACAGCATGTCTCTCTCTGCTTATTATTACAATACATGGAGGCCAGTGAGTGTTGCCAGGCTGTTTGTTAACATGTCCCACACCCACATGTCTCTTACTTACATCATGTGTTCCATTGTCCCCTGTCCAGCTGTGTATGCAATGTGTATCCTTACCTTTACAATTCGACTATTAATTTCATGATGCAGCCTGCAAGTGTTTTTATTTTTTTTTTAAAATACGTTTTGTTTTTGTATGCCTCTTTTTTTTTATTTGCACCTTGGCCTAGCATTTGTCCATCTAGTCGCATGGTATTGTGCAGTTTTTATTTTGCTGGCTCGGCTGGGTTCTCAAGAACACTCTGTCTGTTTTTTTTTTTTGTAGCGTTCTGTTTCAAGTTCTGTTACCACACCCCAAGTGCACACCAGATGGATTTCCTGCCCCCAGCTGGTTTACTTGGCTATACCAAGATGCATGCTGCTCGCATTGCTGCAGGAAGAACAAGCGACGACAATCGGTGAGTGCAGCAGATCTTTATTTCCAATTTTCGGTCAGATGTTTGTCTTACTGAGTTAGAAGTGTCACGTGTGAATGTTTAAAAAAACATGGCATTTCTAAAGGCTCAATTTTTTTTCTTTTATTTTTCCCTGCCCAGAGATGTATTTATTTCAGGCTTTCAGTGTAAGGGATGCCAGCAAAATGTCAGCAGTTTGGAAGTATTTTAAATTAGTGAAACCAACTCACGCATTGCAGACTGCAAACTTTGTTCTGCTAAAATATCAAGAGGATCAAAAGTTAGTTCTTATAATACCAGTAATTTAATAAAACACCTCAAAATGAAACTCAAGACTGAGCATGGAGAATTTACTGCCACTAATAGCACTGACACTCAGCAGCTGACAAACCCTTTCAAGGCGCGGAAAATATTCCATGGATAACCCAAGGGCTATGAAAATATCGGAGGAAGTTACCCAATTCATCATTCTTGATGATCAGCCACTATCAATAGTTGAGAATGTGGGTTTTTGCAGACCTCTGAATCTTTTGGAGCCTAAGTATGAAATTCCCAGTCGCCGTTACATCACAGATGTCATCTTGCCTCAATTACACAACACAGTGAAGAAACACATTACCAACATCCTGCAGGAGGGCATAAAGGCTATCAGTTTCACCACGGACATTTGGAGCAGTAGTGTTAGTCCTGTGTCTGTAATTAGCTTAACTGCACAATGGATTGATGGCAATTTCTCACTTCAGCAAGTCATGCTCCATGCAAAGAAATTTCAAGGCTCTCACACAGGCCAAGCTATAATGAGCATACTTGAAGAAATACTTGACACTTGGGCCATTCCCAAAAGTTCTGTCCATATGGTAGTCCGGGATAATGTCAGGAATATGATAAAAGGTGTGGAAGTTGCTGGTCTTCAGAGTCTTTCATGTGTGGCACACTGCAGCTGGCCGTCTTTTATCACAGCGCAGCATCACGGATGCTGTGGGAGTTGGGCGCAAAATAGTTAGCCACTTTAAACATTCAAACCTGGCATACTCTTGACTGCAAGATATTCAGCTCCAACTTGGTCAACCCATGAAAAGACTTCAAAAATATGTTCAGACTTGCTGGAACAGTACATTTTATATGCTGCAGTCTCTGATTGAGCAGAAGCGGGCCTTGGAGTATATGTGTCAGAACTGCCTGCAACTATCACTGCAAATCAGTGGAATCTCATAGAAAAGATGATCATCATCTTGGCTCCCTTTGAAGAATTGACTCAGCATATGAGTTGTTCAGATTCTTTTGCCTCAGATGTAATTCCTGCAATCACAGTGCTACAGAGATTGTTATCGAAAGAAATAGATGAGGATCACGGTGTTAAAACGATGAATAACACGTTGCTTGCTGCTTTGCTGAATCGCTTCTCTGACATGGAGCAAAATCCACTCTACTGCATTGCTACCTTACTTGATCCAAGGTAGGTAATTGCTACTGCCTACTAATATATCATGCCTTGCTCTGTTTTTGGTTACTTCATTTCCAACCGATCAAACTCTTTTTGCTGGGTCCCCCGTCGGCACTCCTGGCTCCTACCCTTATAACAGTGGGCCACTCCTGGCTCCTTCCCTTATAGCAGTACCAGTGGGCCACTCCTGGCTTCTTTACTTATAGCAGTGGGCCACTCCTGGCTCCTTCCCTATTATGAGTGGGCCGACAGCAATCTTCCACAGTTGTTGTTGTTGCTGCTGGCCTTGCATAATTGACATTGTTGTCTTGCTTTTCTTCTTCTTCTAGATATAAAGATTGGTTCTTCTCAAATGCAGATGATGGCAGGCAGGCCAAATAAATGTTTCTGCTGAAAATGCAAGAAATATCTGTACAGGTACAGGCAGCTACACCTGATAAACCACCATCTGCCAAAAAATCTCACACTGACCAACAGTTAAGTACCACATCTACTACTACTACCAGCAGTGTGGACAGTGTTTTTCAAGAAATTGCTTGTTCACCTACATTTGAGAACAGTGCTCCCACAGCTGCTACCATACAACTCAAAGCATATCTTGGAGAGGTCACTGTGCCTCGTTCGGACAAACCTCTTGGATATTGGGCAGTCAATAAACTGCGATTTCCCACTCTGGGCCAAATGGCACAAAAATATCTTTGAGCTCTTTGCGGTGGTGTGGAAAGTGAGAGATTGTTTAGTGCAGCGTCACATATTCTGACTGACACCAGAAACCGTCTGAACATGCAGAGGATCTTCTGTTTCTTAAAAAAAACTTGACACTTGCATTTGAATTGGAAAAGTAACACCTGTCCTGTACTGCACAAGGCATCATGCGCAGTTGCACGCTTCAGCTCATCCTCAAAGCAACTGTTCCAACTTTTTGTGAGCTGTAGAAGAAGCAGCTACTTTCAGCTGGTATTGTGTGCAGGGGAGGGCTGGGCCAGGGGGCAGGGTGGCAATTGCCCCCCAGGCCACCCTAACTTACATTCCAAATGGCCGACAGCCGCTGCCCGCTCATGCTTTTTTCTTCTTGTGGAGGAAGGAAGCAGGGGCCAGGGGCGCAGCCACCAACTAACTGCAGGCAAATGGGGGGGGGGGATGACCCAGGGCTGGCTGTGCTGATGGACACTGATCAGGTTGCATTTGATAGGCACTGGTGAGGCTGCATTGATGGGCACTGGTGAGCTGCATTGATGCATTATTTTTGTCAAACCTCCTTTGTTGCTATTAGCATTAAATTATGTTACTACATTGTATCATATTTGTCTTGCTTCATAACATCAATATCCGTTATAAAACCAGGTGGGCATGGATGGTGAGCTGATTCGGTGGTTCAATGGGCCACTTGACTGGAATTGCCCCCCAGGCCTAAGGCTGCCAGCCCTCCCCTGATTGTGTGTGAGGCTTTACTGCAGTCCTTGGTCCTTCCCATCCTCAAATGAACAAATCTGTTTCTTTCACAAGTTTCTTAAGAAGTTGAAGTAGAAGCAAGCACCTAAAAAAAGGTTTTATATCTGAAAAAAATGTACGGTAAGTTTTGAGGTACTGTTCTAGAACTTCTAGTTCATCCTCCTCATGCCTTACATTATTTAACTAAACTACCACTGGATTGCACTGTGGCACTTGGGTTGTGAAGTTGAACTGTTCTCACGTCATCAATGATGACATTTTTTTCTGTTAAATCTGAGATTTCATATTTTTTCAAGGCATAACAATTCATGCACAGTTGGATAATGCATCTCAAAGCAGCTACTCCTCCAGGTGTCTGTGAGCTGTTTCTCTCCCTATTAACACCCCTCCATAGTTAGCCTATGTGTCCATTGTGCAGTCAGTCTAAGTCAAACTACATGTGGTTTCTGCCGGAGTTTAGTGTCAGGAAAGTTTACTGGCAGAAAAAAATCCAAGGTTTATCTTTGCTGCCTGTAAACTGCCCTGCCACTCGACTGCTAGCTGAAACCACATATAGTGTGCAATAGACAGCAGTCAGTCACATAGGCTAACTTGGACGGGGGAGTCAACAGGCAGAGTCAAATGCCTGGAGGAGCAAGCAGCTGCTTTGAGCTGCATTGTGCATGGCCTTACTATAATGATATGCTTGAGGTACTGTTCTTACTCCTCATGCCTAACATTATTTAACCAACTGTATTGTATTGCAGGCTGCAGCATTTGGGTTGTGAACTGGTTGTGAATTGTGATGTAAGTAACTAAGTTTAACCACTTGACCACTGGGCACTTAAACCCCCTTAACAATCAGACCAATTTTCAGCTGTCAGTGCTCTCACATTTTGAATGACAATTACTCAGTCATGCACCACTGTACCCATATGAAATTTGCGTCCTTTTTTTCACACAAATAGAGCTTTCTTTTGGCGGTATTTATTAATCGCTGGGATTTTTATTTTTTGCGCTATAATTAAAAAAAGACCGAAAATTTTGTAAAAAAAATTAATTTTTCTTAGTTTCTGTTATAAAATTTTGCAAATTAGTAATTTTTCTTCATAAATTTTGGCCAAAATTTATACTGCTACATATCTTTGGAAAAAAAAACAAATGAGTGTATATTATTTGGTCTTTGTGAAGGTTATAGAGTCTACAAGCTATGGTGCCATTCACTTAATATTGATCACACCTGGTGTACTGACGGCCTATCTCATTTCTTGAGACCCTAACAAGCCCGGAAAGTACAAATACCCCTCAAATGACCCCTTTTTGGAAGTACACATTCCAAGGTATTTAGTAAGAGGCAAGATGAATTTTTTGAAGCTGTAATTTTTGAAGTTGTGATTTTAATATGAAGATTTTTTTTTTTTTCACAAAATTGTCATATGTTAACAGGTTATTTCTCACACCCAGCATATGCATACCACAAATTAAACCCCAAAACACATTCTACTACTCCTCCTGAGTATGGTGATACCACCTGTGTGAGACTTTTACACAGCCTGGCCACATACAGAGGCCCAACATGCAGAGAGCGCCGTCAGGTGTTCTAGGGGCATACATTTCAAATCTGATTTGACTACCTTTTACACTATTGTGAGGCACTGTGGTGGCATGGATAGGCAGTGTAGTGGCACGGATGAGCAGTGTAGTGGTATGGATGGGCAGTGTAGTGGCATGGATGGGCAATATAGTGGCATGGATGGGCACTGTAGTGGCACGGATGGGCAGTGTAGTAGCACAGATGGGCACTGTAGTGGCATGGATGGATACTGTGGTGGCACAGATGTGTCACGGATGAGAACTGATGTGGTATGGATGAGCATGAATAAGGCACAAAGGAGCCATGGATGGGGATGGATGAGCCGTGGATGGGGATAGATGAGCATGGATGGGGATGACTGAGCATGGATGGGGATGGATGAGCACGGATGGGGATGACTGAGCACAGATGGTTGATGGATGAGCACGGATGGGGATGGATGAGCACGGATGGGGATGACTGAGCACGAATGAGGATGGATGAGCATGGATGGGGATGACTGAGCAGGGATGGGGATGGATGTGCACAGATGGGGATGGATGAGCACGGATGGGGATGGATGAGCACAAATGAGGATGGATGAGCACGGATGGGAATTGATAAGCACGGATGGGATGACTGAGCAGGGATGGGGATGGATGAGCATGGATGGGGATGGATGAACGCGGATGGGGTTGGATGAGCACGGATGGGGATGACTGAGCAGGGATGGGGATGGATGAGCGTGGATGGGGATGGATGAGCAGGGATGGGGATGGATGAGCACGGATGGGGATGGATGAGCATGGATGGGGATGGATGAGCACGGATGGGATGACTGAGCACGAATGAGGATGGATGAGCACGGATGGGGATGACTGCGCATGGATGGGGATGCATGAGCACGGATGGGGATGACTGAGCATGGCTGGGTGGGTGAGCACGGCTGGGTGAGGATGGCTGGATGGCTGAGCATGGATGGATGAGCATGGATGGGGTGAGGATGGCTGGGTGGGTGAGCATGACCGCGTGAGGATGGTTGGATGGGTGAGCATGGATGGATGGATGGATGGGTGGCTGAGCATGGATGAGGTGAGGATGGCTGGGTGGGTGAGCATGGATGGGGTGAAGATGGCTGGATGGGGTGAGGATTGCTGGATGGGGTGAGGATGGCTGGGGTGAGGATGGTTGGGTGGGTGTGGAGGATGGTGGGGGTGCAGCCTGTCCCCCACTGTCACTTAGCAGCGCTGTGGGCATTACACATCACCCACAGCGCTGCAGCGCATCCTCTCTCTCCTCACACTACACCGATCGGTGCGGAGAGGAGAGAGAAAAGCCAGCGGAGGCGCCGGTTTGTTTACATGTGATCACTCCGTCATTTGATGGAGCGATCACGTGCTGAAAGGCCGCTCATAGTGGCCATTCACCACGGTCCGTGATGCGCCGGGTCCCCTGGACCCGGTGGTCACGGATGTTCCCGTGTGCGCGCCCTAGGGGGCGCGGGAAGCACGATTCTGGGAGGACGTCTATTGAGAGTTAAGCAACCGCCCTGTAGACGTCTTTTGTCTATGGGCCGGTTGTTAACTGGTTAAACATGATGTCATGATGATGACATTTCTTTTCTAGTTCCTGTTCTGTTCTTGCCCCTCCTCATGCCTAAACAACAGAACTGTATTGCACTTGGTTGATTGTGAACTTGTTTTGATGTTTACATGTCATTGACATTATTTAACATGTTCTGTGCAATTTGAGCTTTTAGAACTTTATAAGTGTTTTGGAATTCCAGTTTTTCATTTCCTAAAGAAAACTAACAGAAATCTCCATTCCCTTTAAAAAAATGGTCACATGACCAAAAAATAGGTATCGGTAATCGATATTGGCGACTACCTAAGGTAAAGTTTCGGTGCTTGTACTCGGTGCCAAAAAAGTGGTATCAGTGCAACCCTAACTGTGACATACTGAAGCAGAGTATGATCCCCTCCCTTCGGGGACTGGGCCCAGGGCAGTATTCTAACATGATAACGACCTAAGACAAACCTCCAAGACTCCTGCCTTGCTAAAGAAACTGAGGGTAAAGGTGATGAACTGGCCAAGCATCTCTCCAGACCTAAACCCTACTGAGCATCTGTGGGGCATCCTCAAACAGAAGAGGGAGGAGCACAAGGTCTTCTAACATCCACCAGTTCCGTGATGTAGTCATGGAGGAAGTGGCAATCTATGAAGCTCTGGTGAACTCCATGCTCAAGGTTAAGGCAGTGTTGGAAAATAATGGTGGCCACACAAAATATTGACACTTTAGGCCCAATTTGGACATTTTCACTTAGGGGTGTACTCACTTTTGTTGTCAGCGGCTTAGACATTAATGGCTGTGTGTTGAGTTATTTTGATGGGACAGCAAATTGACACTGTTACAGGTGGCCCCCGGGTTAAAAACAAGATAGGGACTGTAGGTTTGTTCTTAAAGTGGTAGTAAACCCTCCTATCATTTTCAGCCAAGGAAGCTGCCATCTTGGCCTCTGTTTAATCTACAACTGCCATGATGCTGCACATGTGATCAGCTATGACATCAGCCATTGGATGGTTTGACAGTTTGGTTTAGAGCACAACCAATGGGAGTGTTACATTTCCGGCATGTTTTTTAAACTGTTAAATGGATGGGGTTACTACCACTTTAAGTTGCATTTGTTTGTAAGTCAGAACAGGTACATTTTTTAAGTGTAGCTTCAACCAAAAAAATATATTTAAGCTTTTTGGATAGCATAGGGAAGGGTTAACACCCCTGTAATGTTTGTTTTACTGTCCGTGATTCTGTTCAGAAGATTTCACCTCACTTCCTATCCCAATGATAATTGGATTTTGAAAATTTTGGGTTGTTGTGGAAACAAGGATTGGTGATAAAGCTTCAGTAGAGACCCCTTTTCCCATAATAACTCTTACAGGAGTGAATTTCCCTTCCTAGGGGGAGATTTCCTCTCACTTCCTGTTGTCTCCCTCCGTTTGTAAGTAGGAGTCGTGCGTAAGTCGGATGTTTGTAACTAGGGGACCGCCTGTATACAAGCTGTGCACTCACTACTTTACATTGTAACAAAGTGTCATTTCTTCAGTGTTGTCACATGAAAAGATATAATAAAATATTTACTAAAATGTGAGGGGTGTACTCACTTTTGTGGGATACTGTATGTACAATATTTGTGGTGTTACAGAACAGTATGATTTTCATGTACAATGTCAAGGACATTTGGTACCACATACTGTATTTTGGAAGTGATTTTTTAACTTTAACACTTAGCTTGGCTTACATAAAGCAGCAGCACTCCAACCTCATTTATTTCAACCTGAGAAAAAAATCTTTTTTAAGGAAGTTTTGGCCTTCTTGAAATTCTCCATGATTTTGGTAAGATTTCGGGCCTGAAAATCAACAGCAACAAAACTCTAGCAAAGCACTATATATTTTTCTGACAGTTTGAATGGTGTACCTTAAAAGGGTTACTAAACCCAGCAATATAAAAACAATTCATCCGGGGGGGGGGGGGGGGGGGGGGGGGGGGGGGGGGGGGGGGGGGGGGGGGGGGGGGGGGGGGGGGGGGGGGGG
>BLSH010078348.1:259534-270955 GCA_018402905.1 Glandirana rugosa | reverse complement strand
GCGTCTGTCAGTGAACGTAGGAGAAAAAGGGATTTTATTATAACTTACCGTAAAATCCTTTTCTCCGAGTTCACTGACAGACGCAGCACCCAACCCTCTGGGCTCTGTTTTTGGTACGGCTTGTGTACAAACTGGAGAGCTCCTCTGTGAGGGGGGGTTTTAATGTAGGAAAGGAGGACGGCCCCCAGGGGAGGGGCCAGCTGAATTCTTTCCCTGCCTAGTTAACTCCTGGTAAGACGAACATAAAACCCCACAAAGTCAAGAAGAGCTGCGTCTGTCAGTGAACTCGGAGAAAAGGATTTTACGGTAAGTTATAATAAAATCCCTTTTTTATTGCTATGCTATAAAAATGGAAATTAAAGCAGCACGCCATTGCTAAGAGGCCCAGGTACCAGATACCATATTATTGCAATAAAGATAAGGGGAACAATCCAAAAAGTATCCAATGTGTTTCAAAAAAATAAGAATGCCTCTTTCATCACGACTTGATTGACAACAATGTGAATATACTAGAAATGAACTGAAGCCTTTAATGTTAATTTTTCCAGTGATTGTAAGCACGGGTCTTGTCAGCAGCTAGTTTGACATTGTTGTCAATCAAGCCTGATGAAGGGGGTGCTCTTGGACCCCCAAAACGCGTTGGCTGTTTTGGGATTGTCCCCATGACTTTTATTGACATACATTTGTATCTGGACTTCTTAGCAGTGGTGTGGTGCTTAAATTTCCATTTTTGGTTCATTACACCACAAGCCAAGGAGACAATGGAGATCTTTTGGGGAGTAAAAGCTGCCTGCTCATGAACCAGACCATTTACATCAACAGCAGTGCTTTAACATAGCAATATCAATGAGATAACCTTAGGGGCCCAGGGTTAATTTTCCATTTTCCTCAAGATTTTATAACTGTCTGTGACCCCATTAAGTAAATTGATCCTCTATTTGTCTGGTTTATCATTATCAACGAGAGTGAAAATGAAAGAAAATCCCAAATTTTGGGTTGTCGCCAGAACAGGAATAGAGGGAAACTTTTTCCAGTGGGGACACTGGTTATTGTGGCCCTGCTAGCAACCAGGGATTCCTTCATTTTGGAGGGATTTCTCTATTTTCCTGTTTTGGCTATGGGACAGGAAGTGAGGGGAAATCTCCCAAATGTGACACAGATAGCAAAAAAATTGTACTTTTAGTTCTGCTTTTGACCTTTTTTTAACTGCTTGTTAAGAATATGTAAATGCTTTTATGTACATAATCTTGCGACAGCTGAACTTTAAAGACAGATTATTTCTATTCTTGTTGATAGAGTAGAGAATTTTTTTTGGCTATTTGTGTCCCGTTGGAGGGATTTCTTCAAAGTGAGGTAAATCCCCTGTTATACAGTGCCAAAACAAGTCCCCATTGAAATATTTCCCCTCTATTCCTGATCTGGTGACAGCTTGGAAATTTGGATTCCCCCTCACCCCCGCCCCCCCCCTCCAGGTTTAGAGAGGGTCTTGCAAGGTAGAACTCTCTTTAAGAATATCACAGTCTGAGGCTGTCCATTAGTAGACCTGAAGCCCTGCTGACAGGCAAAAGTTATCTCGACATTAAAGCCCTTGGATGAGCACAAGGCTGCAGATCTGAAGCAGCTGGGAAGTACAGGAAAGCAAGAGGGGCTGCAAGGAGTCTCAAAAAAGCACTGCCGGTCCAAGGGTGAACCTAGAAAAGTGTCCTCTTGGAAAAAACAAAGTTATTTAAAGTTGCGACTAGCCTGCATGAAGGCTAGTCATAGTGAGGCTCAGATGGCGCTGCTGTAGTGGCACTAGCAGTGCTGTGAAAGTGGTCTGTTACCAGTTTACAAGGTAATTGCTATTTGCAGGGGATATGATTAAAATGGACTAGTCCCTAGGGGGTGTCTAGAACCCCCTACAGACACACAGCAGCACCCCCTAGGAATGCCCTTACTCCCAGCTACTGACACAGAGTGTGCAGAAGGTCCCTCATCTACAGTAACCTTGGAGCAGAGGCTAGGCCACAATCAACAACCTGATCAACTCTATGCGAAGGAGATGTGCTGCACTGCATGAGGCAAATGGTGGTCACACCAGATACTGACTGGTTTTCGGAACCCCCCCCCCCCCGGACCCCCGCAATACAGCAAATCTGCACATTTTAGCGTGGCCTTTTATTGTTGCCAGCCTAAGGCACACCTGTGCAATAATCATGCTGTCTAATCAGCATCTTGATATGCCACACCTGTGAGGTAGATGGATTATCTTGGCAAAGGAGAAGTGCTCACTAACACAGATTTAGACAGATTTGTGAACAATATTTGAATGAAATAGGCCTTTTGTGTACATAGAAAAAGTCATAGATCTTAGAGTTCAGCTCATGATAAAATAGGGGCAAACACAAAAGTGTTTATAATTTTGCTCAGTGTAGTATGCTCCGAATTACTGCTTTTGAGTTACTTTGACTTGCTTCTAAGTTTCTTTGTTTTGCCTTTGAGTTGCTTCAAGCTGCTTTTGAGTTGCTTTAAGTGGTTTGGTATTGACAAAACAGCTGATGCGAACAAAGTTGATCTGCACAAGTCCATAGAGTGGTGTATATTTTCTAAATAGTGTGACGGTATGCACAGCGAAGTGGTAGACAGATGCTACCTGTCGCCTCCTATGAGTTCATGTGGACTGGATTAAACAGAGTTTGGTCCGGGTTTTAGCAGCCACCATGGCAGGGCTGGTTTCCGGTCCGGAGTTTGTGGTCCACTGGAGTTCACCAGCAAGTGGCTTAAATAATCAGGAAGAGATCTCACTTTAGCTCTGACCTGGAACTTACAGAGGGATCTGAAGGAGCTCTGTGTCTGTTTGGACTTTAAAAGACAAGGTTTGCATTTTGGCTTATGTTTTGTGGGTGTCGGGGGCCAGCCCCACACCGTATAGTGAGGAAACTATACTGTTTAGTTTAGCGCTAGACGCCAAGGACTTATTTTCTGTTTTGTTTGTTTTTAACCTGCAAATCTTTTACCAATAAACTTAGCAAGCCACCAGATTTTAAAGACAGTTGCCTGCACACTGACTATTTTCCTCAGGAAAGTTGATTCCCACAAGCCAATCTCCCACACGTGGTGGAGTTCAGCGGACATCTTTCCAAGATAGAGGAAATGTTGAAGGCCCTGTTACAAGTCAGTGCAGCTCAGCGGGAAACCAACCGCCAGGTTGCAGAGACCGCTGCAGCTCAGCAAGAGGGGAGTCGCCAGGCTATCGCAGCACAACAAGCGGCTCAACAGGAGATGAACAGACAGTTTGCTGAGGCCCTGCGGGAGTTAAAAAAGGGGTCTGCACCTCAGGTGACAGTGGAGTCAAAGTTGGTACGTGCCTGTTACCGCATGCAGAAGATGACACCTGGAGATGACGTGGAAGCGTATCTCCTGACTTTTGAAAGAGTTCCCCTTTGCAAAAGATGGCCAAAAGAACAGTGGGTGGGACTGTTAGCACTATTCTTGACCGGTGAACCCCAAAAAGCCTACTTTGATCTGGAACCAGATAAGTCACAGGACTATGAGACCCTAAAGGCAAAGATATTTGCACTCCTAGGGGTCACTATGGCAGTCTGGGCCCAATGGTGCATCAGTGCACCTACCGTACCAACAAGCCACCCTGCTCGCAGATGTTCGACCTGGTCCACCTCACCAGGAAGTGGCTACAGCCAGAGATTTTGCCAGGTCCCCTGCTGCTTTGAGGAAGTGGGTCAGTCTTGGGGACCCCAAAACTGCCAACGAACTCGTGGACCTCGTGGAGAGATAGACTACTGCTGAGGACTTGTTGCACCCATCTGCCCCCCACTCCAATGTATCCAGGGAAGAAAGATCGCATGGCGGACCCGGTAAGACTGTTCCAGGGTTCAGGGGCGTTGGGAAATTTGATAAGACTGCTATGGTTAAAGAGACTGTGGGCTCTAGACCTGGAGACTGGACAAAGAAGCCAGGAAGGCCTTGGGGACCCTGGAAAGGACTGGGTATAGAGCACACACAGTGCTACTGATGCCATGCATTGGGCCATATTGCTGCCAATTGTCCCCTGATTGATGAACCCATACAATGTGATTATACTTATGTAAATAGACGCTTTTCTCTTTTTGCACAGGTCGCATATACTGCATCATGTTCAAATTGCATGGAGAAGCAAATGTGTGTGATTTTTGTTGATGGAAAGCCAGTCACTGCACTGCTTGACTCTGGTAGTGTGGTAACATTGTTAAAAAGCAATTGTGTAAATCCTGTAAGGTTAAACCCTAGCACTGCCAGGGTCATTTGCATCCATGGGGACACTTGTGACTACCAGATGGCGGTGGTTAATATTGACACCTCTTGTGACTCATTCAGTGGGGGTAGTACCTTCACTGCTATATGGCACCCTAGTGGGCAGGGATTTTTCCCATTTTTGGAAGTTATGGGAAAGCACAGGGAGTCTGGAGGATAGAGCTCCCCCTGTTGCGGAAGCAGGGCAACTCTCCCCCGACCTTTTTTGCCAAATGGAAGTGGAGACTGGTGGTAGGACCGAGGAAGGAGGAGACCCTCTTCCTTTTCCTGTACTGGCTGGGGAGCCAGAGGAGCAAGAAGATAGCTCCCAGCTGGGGGCTAATGACCCAGAAAATGTCTCTGACCCTGACTGTGAGAGTGAACAGAATGTAGTACCTGACTTAGAGGTCCAGAGAGAAGACTTCTGTACAGAGCAACTACGAGATGTCACTCTTTTTAGAGCCAGAGAAAATGTGAAGGTGATGGATGGGGAACCTGTGGGCCCTAATTGGGGGTGTCTTTTCCCTACATGGCTCTTAAAAAGAATTTGTTGAATCGGGTGGTGAAATGAGGGGAGGACGAGGTGGAACAGCTAATGGCTCCCAAACCCTTTTCGCAGGATTGTGCTAGATCTAGCCCATGGACATGTAATGGTGGGACATCTGGGTATGGATAAGACCAGGGAGAGAATAACCCAGAGATTCTTCTGGCCTGGGCTGCATGCAGATGTCAGAGTGTATTGTGAATCCTGCCCTGAGTGTCAACTCTCTGCGCCCTCACCCCATTTTCGTAGTCCACTTGTTTCACTGCCCATAATTGAAGTGCCTTTTGAAAGAATTGGCATGGATCTCGTGAGACCCATAGTAAAGTCTGCCCGGGGACACCAGCACATCCTGGTAATACTAGATTACGTGACTCGCTATCTGGAAGCCATACCCTTGCGGAACACCTCCGCTTAGACTATTGGCAGGGAGTTGGTCCAGGTGTTTAGTCGGGTGGGGATCCCTAAAGAGGTCTTAACGGATCAGGGCACACCATGTATGTCCACTGTAACTAAGGAATTGTGCAGGTTGTATAAAATCTCCCATCACCCTACCTCGGTCTACCACCCCCAAACGGATGGACTTGTGGAGAGGTTTAATAAAATGCTCAAAAGCATGTTAAAAAAGGTAGTGGAAAAAGATGGATGAGAGTGGGCTATGTTGCTGGTGTACCTCATGTTTGGCATACGAGAGGTTCCGCAAGCATCTATGGGGTATTCCCCCTTTCAAATCTTGTATGGTAGACATCTCAGGGGGCTCCTAGATGACGCAAAAGAGACATGGCAAGGAGAGGCCACCCCATATAGGAGCGTCATCAAGCATATTTCCTTGATCGCAGCAGTCCTGCCCCTGGAGCGAGAACATATGGAGGGAACCCAGGAAGCCCAGAGAAGTTGAAGCAAGCCCTTTGTGTACAACCGGTGCTCGTGACCCCGGACTCCACAAAGGAGTTTGTTGTACAAACAGACGCCTCTGAGGTGGGACTAGGTGCTGTTCTGTCCCAGATCAGAGACGGCGAGGAGCACCCGGTCGTCTACTTAAGCAGGAAGCTTAACAGGCATGAGAGGAACTATGCCATTGTGGAGAAGGAGTGCCTGGTCCTTAGCGGTCCTTAGAGGCGCTGAAGTACTACCTCTTAAGAAGGTTGTTTAGGCTAGTCACCGACCATGCCCCCTGAAGCGGATGTGTGACAACAGGAAGAAAAATAGTCGGATGACTAGGTGGTTCCTGGCCCTACAGCCATTTAAGTTCACAGTGGAACACTGGGTTGGAAGACTCCAGAACAATGTGGATGTCCTCAGCCGTGGGGGGCTTGAGCAGAGGGGGAGGATATTTGACGGTATGTGAGGCAAAGTGGTAGACAGATGCTACTTGTCGCATCGTATGTGTTCATGAGGACTGGATTAAACAGAGTCCGGTCCAGATTTTACCAGCCACCAAGGCAGGGCTGGAATTTGTGGTCCACTGGAGTCCACCAGGAGGTGGCTTAAATAATCAGGAAGAAATCTCACTTTAGCTCTGACCTGGAACTCAGAGAAGGATCTGAGGGAGTTCCGTGTCTGTTTGGACTTTAAAAGACAAGGTTTGCATTTTGGCTTATGTTTTGTGGGTTTCGGGGGGCCAGCCCCACACCGCATAGTGAGGAAACTTTACTGTTTAGTTTAGCGCCAGACAGCAAGGACTTATTTTCTGTTTTGTTTGTTTTTAACCTGCAAATCTTTTACCAATAAACCTGGCAAGCCTCCAGATTTTGAAAAAAGTTGCCTGCACGCTGACTATTTTCCTCAGGAATATTGATCCCCACAACCTAATCTCCCACAATAGGCAAAACCATTGGAATTTATATTTCTATGGAAAATGGTATAACAACAGTTTCAGCTGTTATAAGCAGACCTTTTGAAGATCTGATCCTATGGCTGTGTGTACATTTTGACCAACATTCAAGAAAGACTGTACCCAGAAGAACTAAAAAAATCTAAACTGACCAGAATTTTGGCTTTCTTGAATATACTGTAGCTAAAACTAGTCAACTTTGGAACGCATTTAACTGATTAAAGGATGCAGAACACCCTAACTATCAAGCTAATGAAAAGAGATGACCTTTGGTCACCCTGACATGCTTTGCTGTGGGTCACATATGATTAAAATTAGGTTAACGTGTAATTAAGATAAATAATCAAAGGATACATATGCAAAAGAAAGGCTCTTATATAGTGTGGATGAGTATGTTGGTGGCATGCCAGCGGGGGTTATTATTACTGAGTCAAAGCATCCAGATTCACACTAATCCTATGCCTGCTCCTTGGTTTGAAATGTTTTCAAAGTGAACTTTGGTTTTCTTTAGATGAGTAATTCTTTAAATATCCAGCCGATGATCTATACAGAGGATATGGCTTTGTACAATCACATATCTCCAGCTGAAAAGATAAGAGTATTGTGGAATCTTTAACTAGTCAGTCCACCTATAAAGAATATCTCCCTTATCTTGTTAACTGAGTCTCCACAAGCTTCATACATTTATTTAAGACTCAAGTGGTGAGATCTCCACATCATTGTTCACTTCCACATTGCAATCTCACTTTTATAGCTACTGTAGTTTTCAGGCCATTAATATTTCTACCATTGCATTCACTGTAACACAGAATACATTACAAACTCCACAAACAGAGGTTGTAAATGCCATTGTAGGTGTGTAAACCGATCGCTCGGTTCTCAGAGCTGTAAGTGACCGGTTCTCTGCTCTGCCCCACTCACTGGTGCGCAGGGCTGTGCAGGGGGCAGGAACGGTTGTCTCAGGATCTCAGGGGCTCGCTGAGAGGCTGAGCCATGTGTCGGTCAAGGCATGTGGGCGGATCCCTACCATATGGTCACAATCTTTCCTGATACTGGATCGGCTCTGTGAAGTCAGCCAACAGTGGGTTCAGCCTGCTGTCTGCTGAAAACGGGTTACAGGAGTGCAGAACGGACTGCACTCCAGTGATCCACAGGAGAAGTACAGCCAAACGAGCTTTGGCTGTACTTCTCTTTTAAGAACATAACAAACTGTGACATAAAGTATAACTGAAGGAAAACTTTTTTTTATATAGTGGAGAGAGATTAGAACATCTGTACGTTTTTTCAATGCTGTCTGTGTCCCCGTTAGGGCTATTTTCTGTTTCTTTTTGCCCTAGTGACTGTTATTACTGAAAGTGAAAAAAAATCACAAATTTTGAGTGGTCCCCAGAGCAGGAATAACAGGGAAATCTTCCTATTGGTATCTGGTAACTCTGGTGACTATCAGCGATTTCCCTCACTTTGTAGGGATTTCCTCTCATTTCCTGCTGTGGCTATGGGACTGGAAATAAATGGTAATCTCCCCAATGAGACAAAAACAAATTGTAGGGGGTTATATCCCTCCCCTTAAATTTGCCTTCAGTGCTACTTTAAAGGCTCATCAGGCCTTGTTAGATGATAGATTGTAGATGAGATAAAAATTGTAACAGTTTCTTTTACATGGTACATCAGTAAGTTGTTTCTCCGTGACTGCCGTAGTGTTTATAAGGATATATTCATTTATTTTGTATTAGGCCCCTTTCACACCATTTTTCAGGTGTCCGTTTTTCAGGCGAACCCAATCGGACTACCAATGGAGCGGCGGATGTGTCCGTTGACACCCGCCAGCATTCGATCCAGTCCGCTAAACACAGATGGATGGGGATCCATTCCATCCATCCAACAGATCGGATGACAGTCAGATGAAAATGGACAGGTGGTCCATTTCCATCCGTCTGCCCCATAGAGAACAGCGGGCTGTGTCTGTCATCTGCCTGCTCAGCTGGGATCAGTAGGGAGACCCCACTCTGAGCAGGCGAATCCGCTTGACAGATTCTGCTCCGTCTACTGGTTCTAATATATGTAGCCATGTGCTCCCTTAAGAGTGGCTGAAAGTTGTGGGACCACCTGCCCGCTGCCCTCAATCACACGAATTCCACACATCCAAAGTCACTGAACAGGCCAGTACTTTGTTTTTGTTGTTTTATTTAGGGATTTGAACTTGGATAGGGATTAGCGATGACTGTGGGACGTCCAGTAATCGAACATGAGACACACTATATACACCTCCAGTATATACACTTCTTCTCCAGCATACTACTTGCTGACCGTTACACTTCTCCTGTACTTCTCTCCAGTACACTACTTGCTGACCATTACACCTGCTCTCCTGGTCCGAAGGGAAATTTATCAGACACTTTTCCTTCACCACAGCTAGCACATGGTGAGGTCTGCTGCAGCTGCTTGCAAGGCCTCAGATCCACCCTTTGTGGGTAAGAGTCACAGGTTTCCTTCACTGAAACCCTGCAATCTCTTTAGTGTAGCAAAGTACATTGGTGTTAGCTGGGCCTTTGGATGAACTACAACTCCCAGCCCATCCATCCTCCAGACTCATCCGGTCTGTCCTGCAGTCTAATAGCTCTCCTTCCCCTTGGTTGGCTCTTACCGGCCTCCACAGACTGCTCTCTCCACTCCAAGACTGTCCCAGCCTTCTCCTCCAACTCCCAGGGGCCGCCACTCACTGACTATATGGTGGATTCCTTTAAAGGGTTTCCTTCCATGTAGACCTCAGCTGCTCTCCTGCTTCTCCTGTGCCACTCCAGGAGCCGACTCCCGCTGCTGGCTGCACCCAATCCCCAGGCCTCAGGTTCACCCCGCCCCCGACAGGGGGATCCCCTCCCGGACGAGGCCTGATCCGCAGCTCTGGACTACATCTTCACTCTTCCACCCAAACTCTCCTGCACCTGCTGGCAGATAGCTGTATTTAAGGAGGCCTGCCCCCTGCCAATCCAGCCACTTGATTGGTCAGAGCTCCTTGTCATAGATCAGGAAGTAACACCTCCTCATCCATCCCACTTCTAGAGCTTTCCAGCTCAAGGAGAGGAATCTCCAAGGTGTGTACCTTCCCTTCATCTCCAGCCCCACCCTTGAGCCACTCTCAGCCCAGGTCAAAACATTCAGGCCTGCACCTACAGTCAGGCCTGACTAGATTTTTCCTTTCCTACCAAAAATCTACAAAACTAAAAGCACCTATACTATGGGGGCGCTACATATAGACCGGTGAAGTCATTGATTTCTCTGTGTCCACCCAAGTTCTATTCTGTGTTTTGCCCCCGAAATGTGTTGGCTATTTTTATATTTTTTTTTATCAACAATTAAAATTATCCTGGGCTTTTTTATCCAATTTTAGTCTGGTGCTCCTTTCTGTATTTCTATAGTTTGAGTTACTGTTGGGTGACTATTGAGGGAAACCTTGCTGTGTGGGAACCACCTCGCCAGAGCTATTGAGCTTGTTTGAAGTTTTCCTTCAGCTGACTACCCTTGCCAGTCTAAAAGTTCCCAGTGCCTCTTTCAATATGTTGGTCACCTTAGGCCTAGCAAGCAACTGGGTTGTCCCACCCAGACCACTCCTACTTGACCACTCCAACTTACAGGAGTGGCCCATCCAAACCCCACCTCTAATTGAGTGCAGACCACACATTTGTGGCTCCCAATAACTGCAATGAATGCCTTAATAGCTTACAAAGCATGTAAATCTTAGACAGTTTCCATCTATGTAAACAAGATGAAAAATATAGATGTGTAACAGTTATGCCTCTCCATCCCAAAATCATCTGAGATACAAAGTGAAGTTATGGTAGGAAAAGTGTGCATACATGACATGTTTTGTTGTCCATATCACCCATTCAGATAGCTCCCATATGGTCTTTTTATAACACTGACATGTATATTTTTTTTCAGTTTTACATTTATACTATTCAACAAAAAGCATACGTTGGCAAGGTCAGGTTCTTATCAAATTAGAGTTAATGGGACACTGCCACTTTTCCTAATTGGGGCAAAGTGACAGTTTATCCTGATAACTTTCTCCTCCAGTAAGATATACTCACCAATCTGTGCTATTTTACCATCTCCCCGCTTACCATTGCTCCATTGCTCTAGAGGAGAAGGACTAATGGATATGGGGAGCATGTAACCTATCCATGTGATAGTGCTGAAGGCTGAGCGGACCTGAACTCGGTCAACTTGGGGAGGCAATCAACCTGGGTAAACTCCAACACTGCAGAGTGAACTTCTGCAGCAGGGAGGTAGTGAAGGAACCTGAAACGGTGAGTAAACTGTTCTGGGGGGGGGGGTGAGCTATCTGGGGATACTGGGACTTTTCCCTGAATGGGCAAGGTGACAGTGTCTCTTTGAAGGATCAGTCCAACCACAAATAATGTTACAGATTTTGGTAGTTTATATAAAAATCAAACAGCGCAGTCAAATGTAAAGCTAGCAGCTGAACACTAAAGGTAATTTATCATAACCCTACATAGATGTCCATAATGAGAAAGTGCAGCGCTTGAAAGTACAAATTCCTCTGGATAGGTCACACCCAGTGTGATTATGTGAATAGGTGTTCAGACAGTCGAATATAAGTGCTCTTGTGCCACTCTTCCTCCACCATCCACACTAGCAGCTCACCTCCCCTATCAGGCTCTTATTACAGGAGCCCAATAGCGCCTGTTGTCACAATCGGATGGACAGATGAAACAAGACAGTGGAACGGGTAAGTCCCTTTTCAGGGTCATAGGGG
>BLSH010078348.1:236007-259524 GCA_018402905.1 Glandirana rugosa | reverse complement strand
TTGTCACAATCGGATGGACAGATGAAACAATCCCCGTGAGCGAAAGGTACCATAAATTCCCCTTCTGAGCCACTCCAATAAGGGTCAACCACTCCAATCCAAGTAACGGTGACATAGAATAAAGGAGAACCAAATCTAGTGCTCTCTGTATTAATCAATACTTTAATGAGATAAAAGGAGAATACTCACAAGTATGGCACTTAAAACCAAGTGCCTGGCTGAACAGCACACAGTACACAGTAAAAGCGATGACAAACACGTCCACAGTTGGAGACAGCGGCGGCTGCGGATGGCGTCACTTCCCGTTCCGAAGGGGAATTTATGGTACCTTTCGCTCACGGGAATTGTTTCATCTGTCCATCCGATTGTGACAACAGGCGCTATTGGGCTCCTGTAATAAGAGCCTGATAGGGAAGGTGAGCTGCTAGTGTGGATGGTGGAGGAAGAGTGGCACAAGAGCACTTATATTCGACTGTCTGAACACCTATTCACATAATCACACTGGGTGTGACCTATCCAGAGGAATTTGTACTTTCAAGCGCTGCACTTTTTCATTATGGAGATTTTGGTAGTTGCTGAAAGCGAAGTTCACTTTTTCTGTTACAATATTTTTTATGAAAGGTTTTTCACAAACAAACAAAAAAAAAGAAAGAAAGAATAAAGAGGTTCCAGCATTGGTTTTGAAAAGTACGCAACTTTCACATAATGAATTACACATAGTAGAAAGGCAGAAACTCATATATTATAACTGTATGAATACCAAACAAATGACACATTTCAACACTCCTCATTGATAGAGGGCCATGGCCCCCAAGACGTCTACCTTCACAAGTATCAGAGACATAAAACCACCGTCAATATACATTATGCTCAGCTACCTCAGTCTAACTATCTCATTTACAAATAGGCTGCGAAACTGACTGCAAACCTTAGAAGTCTAACTATGTCCCTCTATTGCAGTTGTTCTCGACTCCGGTCCTCGGGACCCCCCAACAGGCCAGGTTTGCAGGGTAACTGAAATACATCACAGGTGATATCATTTGCTGCTCAGTGATTGCAGTATTCTAGTCTGCATCTCCCCAAGGTAATACTTAAAATCTGGCCTGTTGGTGGGTCCCGAGGACCAAAGTTGAGAACCACTGCTCTATAGAATGGCATCAAAATGAGTTAAAGGGGTTCAGAGTGTGTCCTTCATGCCGGGAACCCAATCTCCCTCAACCCGCAAAGGAGGACATGCCCCACAGCTGCAGAGTTACGCAATCCAAATCGCCCAATCACAAAATCAAAATAAAGAACCAAAAAGAACTAAAAGGATGAGAAGAAGAAAAGAAGGGGGAAGGGGAAGGGAAAGGACTCTGCGCTCTGTTTCACACCAGCCAGAAGGGAATACTCCCTGTTCCATCAAGGTTTGATATGCAGCAGAAGGTGTGGGAACACCACAAGACTGGTTACAACATTTAAACCCCCAAAGTGGGCAAGAAGAAAGCCATGGTGACTTTCTGCAGGAGTTCCCAAAAGATATAACATTCTGGGGAGTGCCTCAACCAATCAAGCGCTATTTATACGTGATATATTAGCTGTCACAAATCATGTACAAAGCCTCTTGTATAATCTGCCATTCCATAAATCCTGAGCTGCATAATAGGTTTGAAACTGAGAAACAGAGTTATTTTAGCTTCACTGTAATATTACTGCCTCTGAAGTACTATACAGACCAGGAGTTAGAGAATTCTAACATATATCTGAGGTGTTTTTGCACAGGGATTTTGTTTTTTGGGAGATTTACTATAGGTTTGATATAAGTGAAGGAAGTCAGCATATCTATCTTTAGCTGAGTATTTCCTGGGGAGGGGCCTATGATGTCATCATGCTAGTCCCACTATTAGGATAGGGCTTGTGGTTTGGTATCCAGGAGGGATCCTTTGTGTTATCTTTTATTAGCAGCACTCTCTTAAAGGGTATTCTCCTAATCTCAGCTTGTTACCTATATAACAGACACCTGTCCACAGAAGCAATCAATCAGTTAGATTCCAATCTCTCCACCATGGCCAAGACCAAAGAGCTGTCCAAGGATGACAGGGACAAGATTGTAGACCTACACAAGGCTGGAATGGGCTACAAGACCATCGCCAAGCAGCTTGGTGACGACAGTTGGTGCGATTATTTGCAAATGGAAGAAACACAAAATAACTGTCAACCTCCCTTGGTCTGGGGCTCCATGCACAATCTCACCTCATGGAGTATCAGTGATCATGAGAACGGTGAGGAATCAGCCCAGAACTACATGGGAGAATCTTGCCAATGATCTCAAGTTAGCTGGGATCATAGTCACCAAGAAAACAATTTATAAAACACTATGCTGAGAAGGTCTGAAATCCTGAAGCGCCGGCAAATGGTCCCCTTGCTCAAGAGAGCACATGTACAGGCCCGTCTGATGTTTGCTAATGAACATCTAAACAATTCAGAGGAGAACTGGGTGAAAGTGTTGTGGTCAGATGAGACCAAAATTGAGCTCCTTGGCATCAACTGAGCTTGCCGTGTTTGAAGGAGGAGGAATGCTGCCTATTATTCCAAGAATACTATCCCCACGGTCAAACATGGAGGTGGAAACTTTATGCTTTAGGGGTGTTTTTCTGCTAAGGGGACAGGACAACTTCACTGCATCAACGTGACAATGGATGGGGCCATGTACCATCAAATCTTGGGTAAGAACCTCCTTCCCTCAGCCAGGACATTGAAAATAGTTAGTGGATGGGTATTCCAGCAAGACAATGACCCAAAAACACATGGCCAAGGCAACAAAGGAGTGGCTCCAGAAGAAGCACATTAAGGTCCTGGAGTGGCCTAGCCAGTCTCCAGACGTTATTTCCATAGAAATATGTGGAGGGAGCTGAAGGTTCGAGTTACCAAACCTTAGCCTAAAACCTTAATGACTTGGAGAGGATCTGCAAAGAGGAGTGGGACAAAATCCCTCCTGAGATGTGTGCAAACCTGGTGGCCAACTACAAGAAACATCTGACCTCTGTGATTGCCAACAAGGGTTTTGCCATCAAGTATTAAGCCAAGTTTTGCGAAGGGGTGAAATACTTATTTCACCCATTAAAATGCAAATCAATTTATAACTTTTTTGAAATGCGTTTTTCTGGATATTTTTGTTGTTATTCTGTCTCTCACTGTTAAAGTAAGCCTACCATTAAAATTATAGACTGATCATTTCTTTGTCAGTGGGCAAATGTACAAAATCAGCAGGGGATAAAATACTTTTTTTTCCCTCACTGTATAAGGTTTGTATTAAAATAAACAAACAGTGAGCACTATATACACTGTAGTTCTTTTTTTATGAGTTTATGGGATCATGAGTACTCCTTTACAAGTGGACCCTGACTGTGGAAAGGACCTGAGAAGGGGATTATATAGTGCTGTTTATGACCTCTTTCTTACAAATCAAATAAGGTGAGGGCACATCTGGTGTGCCACCTGTGTGAGTTCACCTACGCATGAGGGATTTCCTCCTCTCTTTCTTCAGCCACAATAGGAGCTAGGACGAGCTCCACTCCCCTGCCAGCACTCCTGTAGCAGCGGATGCCTTCATCTTCCATACTATGCCCCGAACCAACTGAACCTGAGCGGCACACCATTCTGTATAAGGGTCACAGTGATCTAACTTCTTGTTAGAGAGTGGCTATGTTCTAGGGATGGACCGAATCAATGGGACTCGAGCATGAAAAATCAAAAGTGCTTATTTTAAAGGCTTTTATGCAAGTTATTGCCCTAAAAAGTGTATGGGGTCCTGCCCTAGGGGACATGTATCAATGCAACATAAAGTTTTTAAATGGATCATTTTTTCAGGAGCAGCGATTTTAAAAATGCTTAAAGTGAAACAATAAAAATGAAATATTCCTTTAAATATCATGCCTGGGGGGTCCCCTTAGTCTGCCTGTAAAAGGGCACACCTCTGTGATGTTTAGAACAGTGCCAGAGCGAAATGACATTTCCAAAGGAAAAATTGTAATTTATTATTGTGGCTGTAATGTATTGCTGCTTCCCAGCAATAAAATCACTGAAAAAAGCATTGCGTTGCCCTGCCCCCAGTCCATACCAGGCCCTTCAGGTCTGGTATGAATTTTAAGGGGAACCTCGCTCCCAAATGTAAAAAAAAATTGCGTATGGTTCCAAAGTCCATAACAGACCCTTCAAGTCTGATATGTATTTCAAGAAGAACCCCGTCCAAAGTAAAAAACAATGCATAGGGGTCCCCCCCAAAGTCCGTACCAGGCCCTTCAACTCTGGTATGGATTTTAAGGGGAACCCCGCGCCAACATTTTTAAAAAAATGATGTGGGGGCCCCCCCAAAGTCCATACCAGGCCCTTCAGGTCTGGTATGGATTTTAAGGGGAACCCTGAGCCAAATTAAAAAAAAAATGTCATGGGGTCCCCCCAGAATCCAAACCAGACCCTTATCCAAGCATGCAGCCCTGGCATGGCAGGAGGGGGTGGGGACGAGTGAGCGCCCCCCCCCCCTCCGAACCATACCAGGCCACATGCCCTCAACATGGGGAGGATGCTTTGAGGTCCCCCCAAAGCACCTTGTTCCCATGTTGATGGGGAGAAGAGCCTCATCCCCCCAACCCTTGCCGGTGGTTGTGGGGGTCTGCAGGCATTGGGCTTATCGGAATATGGGGTACATTGTACCCCTACCCATTCACCAAAAAGGGAGTAAAGTGGTACAAAAACAAGAGGCAGTTTTTGACAAGTCATTTATTGTGTAGAATAGTTCTTCTTCTTTCTTCCTCCATCTTCTCCTGCCTGGTCCTTCTTCTGGTCTTCTGCTTCTTCTTTCACTCTTCTTCCTCCCTCTCTTCTTCAATCTATATCTTCTTCTTCCTTCTTCTTTCACCGCCCCCGCGACCGCTGCAGCAACCGTGCCGTCCAGAGGCATCTCCCAGAATGGGCGGTCTTCAGTTTGACATTTCTTTTATAAGAAGGGGCGGGGCCACCCAATGACATAAATGAGTGACCCGCCCCCTTCTGACGTCATTCATTGTCAGAGGGGGCGGGTCACCCATTTACATCATCGGGTGGCCCTGCCCCTTCTTATAAAAGAAATGTTAAACTGAAGACCGCCCATTCTGGGAGACACCTCTGTACGGCACGGCTGTGGCAGCGGAAGCGGGGGCGGTGAAAGAAGAAGATGAAGATTGAAGATGAAAAGAGGAAGGAAGAAGACCGAAAGAAGAAGCAGAAGACCACAAGAAGGCCAAAGGCAGGAGAAGATGGAGGAAGAAAGAAGAAAAGCTATTTTACACAATAAAGGACTTGTAAAAAACTGCCTCTTGTTTCTTTGTACCACTTTACTCCTTTTTTGGTGAATGGGTAGGGGTACAATGTACCCCATACCTATTCACATAGGGGGGTCAGGATCTGGGGGCCCCCTTACTAAAGGGGGCTTACAGATTCCGATAAGCCCCCCACCCGTAAACCCCCACAACCACCGGCAAGGGTTGTGGGAATGAGGCCCTTTTCCCCATCAACATGAGGACAAGGGGCTTTGGCGGGGGGTCCTCAAAACATCCTCTCCATGTTGAGGGCATGTTCACTCGTCCCCACCCCCTCCTGCCATGCCAGGGCTGCATGCTCGGATAAGTATCTGGTTTGGATTTTGGGGGGTAATCCTACGCCATTTTTAAAAAAAAAAATTGGCGTGAGGTTCCACTTAAAATCAATACCAGACCTAAAGGGCTTGGTATGGACTTTTGGGGAGACCCCACGTCATTTTTTTTTCAATTTTGGTGCAGGGCTCCCCTTAAAATCCATACCAAACCTGAAGGGCCTGGTTTGGATTTTGGGGGGACCCCCACGTCATATATATACTCTAGGAAGGTATATACTGTATATATTCTTGCACTGACTGTATACAGATTGCCCTATCTATATATCTAGTATATATTGAACTCTACACTAAATTGCCTGCATTAACTGACTGTATATAGATCACTCTATCTATCTATCTATCTATCTATCTATCTATCTATCTATCTATCTATCTATCTATCTATCTATCTATCTATCTATCTATCTATCTATCTTATATTTTTTTCCTAATAATCACTAGCTACACTGAACTGCCTGCACATCACTAGCTAAGCTCACTCTCCACGTTATTCACATACTACATAAAGCTGCTTTACAAGTAGCTTAATATAGTATTGTGGCTGCTGAGCAGTGATTTGCTAAAGGCACCCTGCCTTTAGCCAATCGTATCTCTCACAGTAGAGCGCTCTGTGTTTGGCCAAAGCATGCAGTTTATGTGCATTCCTTGGCCAATCAGCGGACGGCATTTCCCCCGCCATTGGAATGCATTATGGGGCACTCGAAGTTCCCACGAACGCCCCATAATGTTCTAATTTCAACAAACGGGCAAACTCCCATTCGACTTGAGCAGCGGGCCCCTACTATGTTCGTTCTCCATGGCTTTCCCCTGAAATAGACTAGGGACTATAAACTTTGGACTGTGGGATTTGTAGCATACATAAAGTAGCGTCCATGACTGTAACTCACATGCACTGATTGTTCCAAACAAACGCAAGTGAGAGGGAAAAGGGAGGTTTGAGAGCTCATGGAGGGCATTACAAGGAGGCAGAAAAACAAAGAAACAATTTTATGAAAAATAGATTACAGGGCCATTAAAAACTGAATGTGCATGGATTATATTTTGGAGAATAAGGATATTGTTTAGTGCCACTTTAAGGTAAATAGAGAACACAGTTCACGAGTCCCAGTGGGCTGCATGATCACTGTATTTTGTTTCATCTTCTTGTGCTCTGCTTTATTTCTGTTTTTAATTTTCTGATTTTGATTTTATTCTTAATGTCAGAGCCAGTCTGTTTTAGCTAGAAAATACCTCTGCATCTCCTTTTATTTTGTTTTCTTCCTAAATGGTCTTATATCATCTTAGGGGCATATTTATAAAGCAATAAACTTCTCTTTTAACCACACATGTATTGGTGGTGGTGTATCAATCACTGTCATTTAAAACATAGAAAATTCAGTCACAGTGAATGTTCAGTGAATGGCAGATTCACTTCTTTGTAAATGTGCCCCTTAAGGCCGGGTTCACACTGATGCAGCTGCGGGTCCCAGCAGGGGGTCCAGTGCATTCCTGTACACGGATTCAGGTGCGAATCAGGTCCAAATTTTTGCCTAATTTTGCACCTGAAACTGAGCCAAAGACGCACAGGACCCATTTCCAATACGGACCGCAGCGCCCCCGGAGCTATGTGAACCAGCTCCATTGAGAGCCGGTCACAGTCTCCAGTCATGCGAATTGGATGGGGGAAAACCCGCATCCAATTTGCATAAGTGTGAACCCAGCCTAAAGTGGAATTAAACTCCCATGGACGACTTTAACCTATAGGTAAGCCTATAAGAAAGCTTACCTATATTTACAGTAAATATCTCCTAAACGTGCACCATTTAGGAGATATTTACTTATGAAGCCACCAGTGACGTCACCGGCATATGCACTCTGAAGGAAAGGCATACCGAGCTGTTTCTTCAGAGCCCTGTGCCGTGAACAGCGGCTCCCGCACGCAAGTGACATCATCGTGGCTCGTCCAATCAAAGGACTGGAGTCCACTGACCCAGAAGGAAGACTGGGTGAAGATGGAAGCCCTGACAGCATGCAGCTGGAGGGCTTCGTTTTAAAGTGATTATAAAGGGTTTTTTTTTAACCACTTACTGACTGCCCGTCGTCGTTGTATGTGGAATACATTTGTTACGGTAGCAGATAGCTACCATAATCCAGGTATTTTCTAAAATGGCGGGCGGTCAGCTTTTAGATAAATGTGGTCTCTGCGGCGGATCTGCCACAAGATCACTTTTATCGGGGGCAGGAGAGGGGCCCCCCTCCTGCCACTTTCCGGTTGTCTCCGCCGCTTCCTGGATCTGTCGGTAGCAGCAGAGCCAATCGGGTCCACTCCCCTCACTGCCTGGATGCCAACTGAGGGTAAGATGGCTACCACTTGGCTCCATGGCATTGAAGGGTGGAAGCGACATCAAATGTCTCTTCCGCCCAAGGAAGGAGACAATTTTATTTTTCAAGTTTTAATTTTTTTTTTTTTTTACATTTACATTCCTTTTAATAGGAATAAAAGTGACCCAACTTTTTTTGGGTTGCATACGTAAGTCCCTCCCGCATATGAAAACGGTATTCAAACCACACATGTGAGGTATTGCCGCAATCGTTAGAGTGAGGGCAATAATTCTAACACTAGTCCTCCTCTGTAACTCAAAAGTGGTAACCTGTATACATTTTTAAACTTCGCCGATGGAGAGGAGCCAAAGTTTGTCGCCATTCCACGAGTGGGTGCAATTTTGAAGCATGACATGTTGGGTATCAATGTACTCAACATAATATTATCTTTCACAACATAGAAAAAATGGGTTAACTTTACTGTTGTCTTATTTTTTAATTCAAAAAAGTGAATTTTTTCCAAAAGAATTGAGCTTTTAAGACCACTGCGCAAATACGGTGTGACATAAAGTATTGCAACGGCCACCATTTTATTCTCTATTGTGTTTTGAAAAAAAAAATGATGT
The DNA here is from genome assembly GCA_018402905.1 of Glandirana rugosa. Taxonomy (NCBI): domain Eukaryota; kingdom Metazoa; phylum Chordata; class Amphibia; order Anura; family Ranidae; genus Glandirana; species Glandirana rugosa. Next base: position 250,926 of record BLSH010078348.1, on the reverse strand, counting down.
TTGGGGGTTCTAAGTAATTTCCTAGCAAAAAAAATGATTTTAACTTGTAAACACCAAATCTCAGAAAGAGGCTCTGTCCTTAAGTGGTTAAATAACAAACCTGCTCTGTGCAAGGGTTTTGCCCAGAGCAGCCCAGTTCCTCCTCTTTTGGGGTGCCCTGGCAGCGCTCCTCACGGAGATCCGCCTTCCCTGAGGGCACCCGTGCGGGCACACTCAGGAGTCCCGCTGCTGTGTCCATTAACACAGACAGCAGGACTCGGCTCCACCCCCCGCTCCCATGTCACTGGATTTGATTGACAATGGCTCCTGGTGCTATCAATCTACCCAATGAGGATGGAGACAGCGGCCTTAGTCTCTGGGCTCATGCACATTGCTGGAACGGACAGGCTCAGGTAAGAAAAATGGGGGCAGCTGCAGCACAGGAGATTTTCATCTTAATTCATGGAATGCATTAAGGTGACAAACCTGGAGACTTTACAACCCCTTTAAGGTAAGTTTCACATAATATGCTAGTATTAGATGCATACTAGCACATTATAACTTTGCCTTGCAGGTTTAAAAACCCCCCAAAAAAACCCAGCAGATGATCATAGATGGATAGCGTTTCAAAAGAAAAGTCTTAGGAAAATTTGTATAAAATTCTCAGTACGTTGGAATATCTTTTGAAAGATTGTGTCTGTTTTTAAAGTTTGATTTTGGAATGAATAGACTTTACTGAATGGAAACTACATACACTGTTAGAAATTTGTTCGTTTGAGAAAAAGTTTCCTTTCTGCTCCTTCGAACTTTCTCGACTTGTCACTGCGGTTGAAAATTAATGTCGGTTTGACTTTTTTGAAACATTCTTTTCCTAAGACTTTTTGTGCAAAATTACAGCCATTTATGGCCACTTGGCCAGCTTTAGTTGGATACTAAATGAACAGGTAGAGCAAGAATGTAACAATGAGGGCTAGTTATCTCAACTTCCCATCTCCCACTAAATTTCAGGTTCAACGTGTTGTTTATATGTAAACTTTCTGGTAACATTTGTATCAGGGCAAAACATTCTTTGAGCTGTTTTTAAAAGGTTGATGTGACCCTTGTTACTGTTCATGTCATCATCATAACCTGGGTAGGGCTGAGATAGTGAATAGATACACTATGGAATGGATCTAATGGATCACATGTGTGCCCGCTCAGTTTATGCAGAGCAGACACAGGCAGATCCTGCTGAGCTCTTTGGGCAACCAGATGTACATGGACTCCACTGTCCATCATGCTACGATAAAGCTCCGATCCGGTCCACCAAAACAAAAAAGGACGCAGTCCTTTTTCATTTTTTTTACCGGACCTGGAGGTAGTCCGTTTACACCAGCCTGTCCATGATGCACCAAAAACTGACAGGCACACCTGCGGAGAAGATGCCAATACCTGCAGGGGACTTTGTAGGCATTGGATAGTTAGAACCTAGTTAAAGTAATATTAAAGGCAATTTTTTTTTCAAAATAACAAACGTTATACTTACCTGCTCTGGGCAACAGTTCTTCACAGAGCAGCCCCGATCCTCCTCTTCTTGGGTCCCCCAGAACTCCTGGCCCCTCCCTCCTGCTGAGTCCCCCCAGAGCAATCAGCTTGCATTGAGAGCACCCAAGCAGGCTCGCTCCTGAGCCACTACTCTACCTGTCCATTCACACACAGAGCAGTAACTCAGCCCCATCCCCTCTGTCTCCTCATTGGCTCACTGGCTGCGATTGACAGGGGGGCTGGAGGAGCTTCCGCACACAGAAGGTTTTTCACCTTCATGAAGGTAGAAATCTTAGAGCCTTTAGAACCGCTTTAAGTATGTGTTATCAAGGACCTGCTGATGCAGCGACAAACTCTCCAAAACGTCTGAATTATTCCCACTGAATGAAAGCATGCCCTTCAATCTATTTCCAACCCCTCCCCTTCCCCCACACCTTTGTGCTGCTTCAATGTCCCTTGATAAAGTGGACCTGACCTTTAAAAAGTAAATATTTGCTATCTTATTTGAACCTCTGGAGCTGGAGGTCTTTTGGCTCCTTACCCACTCTCTTGTCCTCTATGTTATGGACACTTTGTGAGTATTCCTACAAAGTGCTGGCTTTCTGATGCTGCCTTTTGATGCATTTTGGCTGCCTGTGGCTTGCATAGTGCTGTATGGTTGTAGCCAGGAGCTGGGTATACACATTCCAGGCCACTAGAAGATGTTTTCTGCTATTAAACATAATGCAGTTGTTTCCCCTAGTGTTCCAGTTTGGCTGATCTGTTACTCTGATAGTGAAAAGAGAGTGATGCATTCTGCGAGATGTCATTTACTTGCAAGGATTTGCCCCCTGGCTGTACTTGGGAGAAACTACACCTACCAATAGGCCAATTGGAAGAGGAGGCTTCTGGGAGAAGCAGTGCCTTGTGGGAGAGACTATAAGAACAGAGGCTTTGGGCCTGGCGTACTCTCTCTGGACCGGCATGGATCTGTATGCAGAGAATCTGTTGCTGTAAGTGGTGGGGTCGCGGCCTGCTTTCACAGACTTATGAATCCAGATACCCTGCAGTACATCAGCGAGCAGCCTAAATATCCTGCCCTACAACAATCGGGGCATGCCTCTGTTCCATACACCCCACATGGGCGACAGATCCGGGAGCACCGCGGTGTGAGGCTGGAAATCATTCTATGAGCCATAGATTGGAGAGATCATCATCATCTTCATCATCGGTGTATACAGCATCTACATCTTCTGTTCCTGTGGTGAGCGGGTGAAAAACCTTCATAACAGACACCTGTGCACAGCCTTACTCTTTATAGCTGTTAGCATATCTGAAACTAAGAGAGGCCTATTCATTCACTTTGAATGTGGACACTATACACAGGCAGCCACATTTTGCATCATTTTTTGCTACTTGTAGTTCCAAAAATTTAACTTTTCAAGTCAGTGATCACTGTGAAGCTTTCATTGCCCTTCTGCAGAAAGATTGCTACATTTGATTGTACTACATTTTCTTGGATTTGCATTGTCCTATCAGCCAATACTTGGTATATACCACTTAATCTACATAAAGCTAGCTGACGATCAACTGAACTGTCAAGCAAGTGACATTGGACTACAACCAGTCCTCATCCACCCCCCCATTTAACCACTCTCTGCCCGGCCTATTGACAAATGACTGCCAGGAGGGGGGTTCATTATCCTGACTGGGCGTCTATTGACATCCTCAGGTTAATCCGCAATCGCGCGACCGCGGGGGCACGCATCGCAGCGATCGGTGGTGCCGTGGGTCAGTCTGACCCACCGCATTACCGACCGAGGTAAAAGGTGAGCGGTGGAGAGCCGATCGGCTGCTCTCCTGACGGGGGGGGGGGCTGTGCTGAACATTCATCAGCGCAGTCCCCCTCAGGATCACCCCACTGGACCACCAGGGAGCCGACCAGGACCACCAGGGAGCCCCCCCGGGACACCATAAGGAGGCCGCCCAGGACCACCAGGGAGACAACATGGAGGCTGCCCAGGACCACCAGGGAGCCCCCACTAGACCACCAGGTAAGGGCAATACAGTGCACTGTAGGGATGGCACTGTGCCCATATATGATGCATGCCAGTGCCATCCCTAACAGTGCTATATGCACCAGTGCCACCTATCAGTGACCACCTGTGCCCACCTGTGCCACCTAAAAGTGCCACCTATCAGTGCCCAGCAGTGCCACCTATCAGTGTCCATCAGTCCCCAGTGCCACCTATCAGTGCCGCCTATGAGTGTCCATCAGTGCCACATATCAGTGCCCGTCAGTGTTGCTTATCAGTGCTGCCTATCAGTGCCCATCAGTGCTGCATATATGTGCACCATCATCAGTGCAAACTTATCAGTGCCACCTCATCAGTGCCAATCTGTACTGCCTCATCAGTGCCTGTCAGTCTAGCCTCATCAGTGCCCATCAGTGTAGCCACATCAGTGCCCATCAGTGAAGGAGAAAATTTACTTTTTTTTTCAAAAATTTTCGGTTTTTCTATTTGTAGCGCATAAAATAAAAACCGCAGGGGTGATCAAATACCACCAAAAGAAATCTCTATTTGTGGGAACAAAATGGCAAAAATTTCGCTTGGGTACAGCATCGCATGACCGCGCAATTCTCATTCAAAGCGCAACAACACTGAAAGCTGAAAATTGGTCTTGGCGGGAATTGTTCTAAGTGCCTGGTATTGAAGTGGTTAAAGAGCATATATTATTTTGCTAAAGTTTCTTATACAGCTGCATTCACCAAAGAACTCTCTCTCTCTCAGAGCAGGTTGAATATTGCTATATTTACTATTCTTGATGCTATACTTGTTTATCTACTGTTTTGCGGTTTTCATGTGAGTGAGCAGTAGAGAGAGGTCTGACACTTGCAGGAGTCATTCCCCTACTCTCCTGTGCTGCACTCCCATGCACAGTATATAGATATATATATATTGGTTAAGTTTACAAAATCATAATTGACATTAAGTATTATTTACTGGTGTGTGACAATTATCCAGGTGTGAAAACTACTCTGTGTGCCTAATCTCCCCCTGTTGGCGAGTACTTCATTTGACATTTCTCATCCTTTGAGTAAACATTACTGATTTAACTCAACCTGGTGTATTCTATTGCTGTGTCATTCCTTAACCACTTCCACGCTGCCTACCGTATATTCACGGCGGCAGTATGGATGCGTTCTGCAAATCGCCGTAAATAAGCAGTGATTTGCGGGTGGCCACTAGGGGGCCTGAGGAGTGTGCCAGTGGCTCGGGCGGACGCTATGAGTGGCCACAGCAAAAGAACGGGGAACCGCCGATGTAAACATGGCGGTTCCTCGCTCTGTTAGTGGGGGCATGGGAGATCTACTGATCCCTGTCACTGGGATCAGCTAGATCTCTTATGCCCATAACAGAATTGGGTGGTCTTTAAGAGAGGCATGGCAGCTGATGAGAAGAGCCTTCCCAGAGCAAGGATCCTATATTGTGGATGTGAAGCCTGAATATTGGGAAGATTACACCTACACCCTAATTGAGTGGCGAGAGAGTGTTCCAGACAGATTTCAGGAAGAGACTGTGAGCTTAGCTAAAGGGTTGGAAGCTCAAGTGATACCTCTACAGATAGAAGTAAATCTCGATCATGAGCAATCTCAAGGTGGTTCTGTGAGTTCTGATGTGGAAGAAGAAGCCGATGCCATTAACAAAGGGATGCCTCCAGCTTCTTTCTATATGGATATGAGCCAGCTGGTAGAGAGCTTGATCAAGAGCAACAATATTACAGCCAATCAGGGTTACAGGAAACTGCAGTTCTTCTCAGGTTGCACCCCAACCCCAGAAGGTGAGGAAGAATTTGAAAGCTGGATGGATCAAGCCATTCAAGCTGTAGAAGACTGGAATATGCCAGAGGCAGTGAAAAGACAGAGAATAAGTGAGAGCTTGAGAAGTCCTGCCGCAGATGTTATCAGGAGTCTGAAGAGAGGAAAGTCTGATTGTGTAGCCATGGACTACATTGAACCTTTGTGTGCAGTTTATGGCAGGGTGGAAAAGATTCCTGATTTGATGTACAAATTCGAGCACACGCACCAGTACAGAGGAGAGAAGCTGTCTGGCTATGTTGTTAGGGTAGATCGTGTTCAACATCAAATTATCTTGAAGAAAGGGATCGACCCAAAAGAAGCTGATAAAGTCAGGTTGGAGTGAATTCTGCAAGGAGCAAGACCCAACTATCCAATCGTGCTTCGTCTGCTGTTGAAAGGGACACAGATGGTACCAAATTACCCTAAATTGATGAGATTGGTTTGGGAGGAAGAAGCTCTGTTGGATGAAAAGAATCAAAGGTCATGAGAAGGGATCATTACCTCCCCAAAGACTGGGAAAGTGTCTGCTCAGCCAGTGCAAATAGAGCAAGTAGACAGCAAAGAAGAGGGGGGAGAGTAATAAGGTCCCTGTGGCTTCGCCAACTCCTGAGGAATCCCCAGTCAAATTGCTCACTCAAGTAGTTCAGGCACAAGACCAACTACAACAGACATTGTTGCGGGTGATGGAAGCTCAAGTTACTACCCAGTTGGATAAAGCTGATCCCCAAAAGTTCTTTAAGTGTGGGGAGTCTGGGCATTTCCAAAGACAATGTCCAAAAAAGGATGGAGAATTCAACTTCATGGTGGAGTTACTGAAAGCATTACAGCAGCAGCTATCTACTCAGAAGGCGGAAAACTTCAGAGGGTCTCAGTGATGGAGCCAACTGAGAGCCCGAACGGAGCTCCAAGAATCAAAAGAAAGGCAAACGGAGTTTGAAGAAAGGGCATTAAAAGGGGGAGATATCCCCTAAACCAACTAACCCGTCACCCAGGTCTGAGGTCTGAGCAACAGGGAAGGTAGAGACATTTGAGACCCTAGCCATGGTGTGTCCTAGGCCTCCAGGTGCTGAACAGAATTCCATGCTGATTGGAACAAACACAGATCTGGTGAGAAGATTGCTGGAAAAAGTAATAGGAGAAGATGGATGCCAATTGAGATTCACCCTCAACTATATCAGGCCTGCCAGCAGGGGATCGAAGAGAAGAAAGCTCCTGCCAGTGGAGTGGGGCAGATATGGAAGCTGGACATGAAAGAGAAAGTGCTCCAGCCAGAAGTGGTTGTTTGTCTGAAGGCCACCGTAAAACTTACTTGGGATCATCCAGGGCTCTTGTCGTGCTGGAGATGGATGCATAAACTGAAGCAGCTGGGATAGCAATGATTCCAGAAATGGTTTCTACTAAAGCTCTATTATGAAGCAAGAAGAAGGTGCCTATCAGCCTTCAGAATGTCAATGATTATCCTGGGGTATTGAGAGCACAAACGTCAGTAGGGCAGGTGAGTGCAGCTACCTCAGTGCCTCTGGAAGAAGAAGAGAAGAGTGAAGAGTGCTGCTGATTATGGAAGGAGTTGGTGGAGTGTTCTGCTGTTTTACCCCCTTACTGGAGGTAAAGGATGAAATCACAGTTGGATCGATGGGAGAAGATTTTTTCTAGTAACAATTTTGATGTGGGATGTGCCAAGAGTGCCCAGCATCGAATATGGCTACAGAAAGATAAACCCTTCCGGGAGAGAGCTTGGAGGATTCCGCTCAGTGATTTGGAAGATTTGAGAGAGCAGTTGGCCGAGCTGAAGAAATCTGGAGTGATTCAAGAGTCTCAAAGTCCCTATGCTTCACCCATTGTGCTGGTTCGGAAGAAGAACGGAACACTACGTATGTGTATAGACTATCGAACTCTTAACGACGATCTGTCCCCGATCAATACACCACCCCATGGATTGAGGATGCCCTTTCGGTGTCTTGCTGGGGCCAAATGGTTTAGTGTGCTGGATCTGAAAAGTGGATACTATCAGATACCGATGCATGCGGAAGACAAAGAGAAGACTACTTTCATCTACTCCCTTGGGCTCTTTGAGTTTAATCGGATGCCACTGGGACTGTCAGGGGCGCCAGCCACTTTCCAATGGTTGATGGAGAAGACATTGGGGGATATTAACTTGATTGAAGTCCTGGTGTATCTGGATGACATCACAGTGTTTGTTAGACTTGTGCATGGCTGAAAAATTTGTTTGTTTTCATTTTCATTTTTTTATTTTTTTTATTTTTTCGGAAATTCTGAGATTAAAATATTTCGGAAATTTGCGGTAATTCAGCAATTTTGGTAATTCAGCAATTTTGGTAATTCGCGGTAATTCGGCAATTGCGGTAATTTGGAAATTTGCGGTAATTCGGCAATTGCGGTAATACAGAAATTCGGCAATCGGAACAGTCGAAAATCCAAAATTTTAAAATTTGGAAATCCGAAAATTCGAAAATAACAAAGAACATTTGAAATAATAACTAACTAATAAATAACTATTAAATTATAGGTATTGGAATTTCCTTGAAAATATGGCTTTTAGTGATAAATTTCATATTTAAGTTCACTAACAGCCAAATTTTCAAGGAAATTCCAATACCTATAATTTAATAGTTATTTATTATTTCAAATGTTCTTTCTTATTTCCTAATTTCGGAAATTCAGAAAATGGGAAAGAAAGAACATTTAAAATAATAATAAATAACTATTAAATTATAGGTATTTGAATTTCCTTGAAAATTTGGCTCTTAGTGAACTTAAGTATGGAATTTATTAAATTTCATATTTAAGATCAATAACAGCCAAATTTTCAAGGAAATTCCAATACATATAATTTAAGAGTTATTTATTATTTCAAATGTTCTTTCTTATTTCTGAATTTCCAAATGTCTGAAATTCAGAAATAAGAAAGAACATTTGAAATAATAACTTATTATTTCAAATGTTTTTTCTTATTTCAGAATTTCAGAATTTTTGAAATTCTGAAATAAGAAAGAACATTTGAAATAATAATAAATATAACTATTAAATTATAGGTATTGGAATTTCCTTGACAATTTGGTTGTTGAAATTTATCACTAACAGCCATATTTTCAAGGAAATTACAACACCTATAGTTTAATAGTTATTTATTAGTTAGTTATTATTATTTCAAATGTTCCTTGTTATTTTTGAATTTTCAGATTTCCGAATTTCCATATTTCGGATTTTTTGCTGTTCCGATTGCTGAATTTCAGAATTACCGCAATTGCCGAATTACCACAAATTTCCAAATTACCATAATTGCTGCAACTGGCGAATTACCGCGAATTTCCGAATTACTGCAATTGCCAAATTACCGCAAATTTCAGAATGACCGCAATTGCCGAATTACAGCAAATTTTGGAATTTTCGAAAATGAAAATTCGGGATAATTCGGAAATTCGGAATTCATTCATTCAATTTTCGAATTGGAAAAACTAAAATTCAGGAAAATTTGGAAATTCGGAATTAATTTATTCAAATTTGCAAAATTAGGTAGAAAAACGAAATTCGGAAATAAAACAAATTACACAAGCCTAGTGTTTGTAAGAACACTGGAAGAGCATGAGGCACGACTGGAGAAGGTATCCCTGGAGATGTGTCAATTCTATCATACTTCGGTTACTTAATTGGGACATGTGGTTTCAGCTAAAGGGGTGGCTACTGACCCAAAGAAGTTGGAGGCGGTCACTGCATGGCCCAGACCTGAGTCTGTGACAGGATTGAGATCCTTTCTGGGATTTTGTTTGTATTACCGAAAATTTGTGGCTAACTTTGCCAAGATTGCCAGGCCCCTCAATGAATTACTCCAGGTGGCTTCAGGAGAGGAAGAAGGGAAGTTGAAAGAAAAGAAGTTGGGCAGGAGATGAAAGAAGGAGTCCATTAAAGAGCAGTGGACTCATTCATGTGAAGAAGCTTATAAGCAGTTGAAGTTGCTGATCCATCCAAACCCTACGAGCTTCATGTGGATGCTAGCAGAGATGTGCTCGGAGGAGTCCTTTATCAGGAGCAGCATGGCAAGCTTAGGCCAGTGGCTTATGTAAGCCGAAGCCTTATTCCTTCTGAGAAGAGTTACCCAGCACACAAATTGGAGTTCCTAGCCTTGAAGTGGGCAATTGTCAACAAATTGAAGGACTGCTTGTATGGGGCTCAGTTTGTAGTGAAGACTGATAATAATCCGTTAACCTACCTGCTGATTTCTGCAAAGCTGGATGCTACCGGGCACTGGTGGTTGGCCGCATTAGCTGGATTCCAGCTTAGTTTGAAATACCGACCTGGAGTTGGAAACAGATATGCTTATGCGCTGTCCCGCTGGCCACATCGTCATGAGGAGGAGTCTCGAGAATGGACCTTTGTGCCTACTGAAGGAGTACAAACTCTATGTAAAGGTCTGGTTCAATACCTGAGGGGGAGGAGTTTCTCCAGCTGGAGTATCTCGGTCTTATTGTGGACTGACTCAAGTAAGAAGTGAGGGTCTTCCTCGATTAACAAGACTGACCAAGAGCAGGATCCTCTATTCCATGTAGCCCTTAAGGCCTTGGCCCAACAAGATTCAACGTTGATTTGAAGAGGTTGATAGTCCATGGTAAGACTTTGCATCGAGAATGTAGTCAAGAGATGGTCTGCTATGCAGAAGAGGCTCTGGTGAAGAGTTTGAGGAAGCCTGGCAACTATTCCTTCCAGGAAAACATTATACATCAGTCCTGGTGTCTCTGCATGATGAACATGGACATTTGGGCATAGAGAGAACCTTTCGCCTAGTCAGAGATAGGTTGTATTGGCCACATATGAGAAGGGAAAAAGAGAGCTACTGTCATTCCTGCCTACCATGTATTCAGAGAAAAACTCTCCCAATTTGAGCCGCTCCTATGGAGCATTTGAGTCAGAGCCCCATGGAGTCGGTATGCATTAACTTCCTGTGCCTGGAACCAGATACAGGTGGAAGAGGCAATATCTTGGTGGTGACTGATCATTTTACCCGATATGCTCAGGCTTATCCAACAAAAGATCAGCAACCAACTACTGTGGCGAAGATACTTGTGGAGAATTTTTTTGCTCATTATGGGTCCAAATCCATTTTGATCAAGGAAGAGATTTTGAAAGCCGGCTCATACATCAATTGTGCAAGTTGTTGGGCATCAAAAAAGTCTTGAAATACACCCAATCACCCACAAGGGGATCCCTAGTCTGAGAGATTCAACAGGACTTTGCTGAATATGTTGGGGACCTTACCCACTGAGAAGAAACAATACTGGGGAAAGCATATCGCCACTATGGTACAAGCTTATAATAGTACCATAAGTGATACAACTGGTTACTCACCATATCGCCTTATGTTCGGAAGAGAAGCTAGACTTCCAATTGATTTTCGGAACATCTGCTGATGATTCCTCTTTGACTTCCCACAAGGGTTATGTGGACCGATTGCGGAAGAACCTAAAGCAAGAATACGAGAAGGCTATACAGCATGCTACTACCTGGGAGTTGAGGAACAAAAGGAATTTTGATCTCAAGGTCAAGGTGCAAAATCTTCAACCAGGAGATAGTGTTGTTGAAGAACTTAGGTATACCGAGCAAGCACAAATTGGCTGACCGCTGGAGGCCTCAAACTTATATTATCTGTAAACAGCTTCCAGGATTGCTAGTTTACCAGATCAAGCCAGAAGGGACATCAGACCCCTCAAGAAGTGGCATCATGATCATTTACTCTCTTTGTCAGATGCAGTTCGGGTGCCTCCTTGTTCTTCTACACCTCCTCTGGATCCAGGTCCCCACAGGACACGATCCCGCCGGAAACTTCCTGCCTGGCCTGCCGTGCCGGTTCAAGATGACAGTGACGATGAAGAGATAGTACCCTTTTGGTTGTGGGCTCCAGTTATTATCCCTGAAACAGAAATCAGACCTTGGTTCAGAAGACAAACACCAATGAAAGAAGTGAGGAGACCACAAAGCTCCCCTGGTCAGAAGAGGAATCCTCCACCATTAAATAGGAGGAAAGATGCTTCTTCAAGTGAACGCACCTGACCAGTTCCAAGCTTTGAACAAGGGGATCTGATTAGTTTTAATGATGAATGCCTAACTGTGGTGAGACCCGTCAGTGCCCCTGAAATGGAAACATCATTGTTGAAAGGAGAGACCGCGGGGAAAAGAACTAGGCTGATATTATTAATGAAACTGGTCCTACCCTTCCCAGGTCCGGGCTTTCTACCCCGAGTCCAGCTGTATTGATAGAGACCCAAGACTTGATTCCTGCGACAAGCCCTGACAAGAATCCTACTCCTCTAATGAGCCCTGGAAGGAACCTTACTCCTATAGCAAGTCATGAGAAGCAGATTACTTCTTTAGCCAGGGAGGGGAGTCACTCCTGTATCAAGTCCAGAAAGAAACTCTACTACTGAAGTGAATCTTGAAAGGGGCTCTACCTCCTCAGATGGTTCTGAAAGACGTACTGTATCAAAACCGGAATCAAGTTTCCCTGTCCAGTTAAAAAGAAACGTACACCCCCCTAGAAGACTTACATATGACACATTGGGGGAGAACTCTGACAGATTGAGTCCCATTATTCAAAGGTCAGATTCTATACCTAACCCTGTTGCCATCAATTGGGCAAAAGGTGACCTCAATGTGGCCTCTGACACTACTGGGTGGCACATGGTTATTGCCCTGGCCAGTCAGAAAACTGACTACAAGTTAATTGAGAATGTATATAAGTGGTTCAAGCAGAATCCAGATGTTTGTCAATATTTGTTGAATTTAAATACTGATTAAGGTTGACAAATCATATTTTTCCTTTGCGGTAGTTTGAGAATCCCTACATCTCTGAGGACCAAAGACTTTAAGTGGGGGGAGAATGTAGCCAGGAGCTGGGTATACACATTCCCGGTCACTAGATGACATTTTCTGCTATTAAACATAATGCAGCTATTTCCCCTAGTGTTCCAGTTTGGCTGATCTGCGACTCTGATAGTGACAAGAGAGTGATGCATTCTGGGAGATGTAGTTTACTTGCAAGGATTTAGCCCCTGGCTGTACCTGGGAGAAACTACACCTACCAACAGGCTATGGGGAAGAGGAAGTTTCTGGGAGAAGAAGTGCCTCGTGCTAAGAACAGAGGCTTTGGACATGGCACGCTGTCTCTGGACCGGCGTGGATCTGTATGCAGGGAATCTGTTGTTTGAAGCAGTGAGGTTGCGGCCTGCTTTCACAGACTTATCAATCCAGATACCCTGCGGGACATCAGCGAACAGCCTGAATATCCTGCCCTAAAACAATCGGGTCCTGTTCCTGTTCCATGCACCCCACATGGACGACAGATCCGGGAGAGTCGCAGTGTGAGGCAGTGGAGGCCAGAAATCATCCTAAGAGCCATAGATTGGAGAGATCATCATCATCATCATCATCGGTGTATACAGCATCTACATCTTCTGTTCCTGTGTACTGAGCGGGTGAAAACCCACCCTAACAGACACTGTGCACAGACAGCTTTACTCTTTATAGCTGTTAGCATATCTGAAACTAAGAGAGGCCTATTCATTCACTTTGTGTGTGGACACTATACACAGACAGCCACACTTGCATCAGTTGTTGCTACTTGTAGTTCCACAGATTTGACTTTGCAAGTCAGTGATGACTGTAAAGTTTTCATTGTCCTTCTGCAGAAAGAGTGCTATATCTGATTGTATTACATTTCCTTGGATTTGCATTGTCCTATTAGCCAATACTTAATACCACTTAATCTACAGAAAGCTAGCTAAAGATCAACTGTTAAGCAAGTGACATTGGACTACAACCAATCCTCACCCCCCCGCCATATATTATTTTTCTAAAGTTTCTTATACATTCGTATTCACTAAAGAACTCTCTCTCTCTCAGAGCAGGTTGAATATTGCTATATTTACTATTCTTGGCGTTATACTTGTTTATCTACTGGTTTACTGTTTTCATGTGAGTGAGCAGTAGAGGGTAGTCTGACACTTGCAGGAGTCATTCCCCTACTCTCCTGTGCCCCACTCCCATGCACAGTATATCAATATATATACATTGGTCAAGTTTACAAAATCATACTTGACATTAAGCATTATTTACTGGTGTGTGACATTGTGAAAACTACTCTGTGCCTAATCTTACCCTGTTGGGTCAAAGTTCTTCATTTGACATATCCTTTGAGTAAACATTGCTGATTTAACTCAATCTGGTATATTATATTGCTGTGTCATTACTTAAAGGGAAACTAACACAATTAGTAAACCCAGTGTGTCAGAGTTGGCAGAGGACTCACAAAGTCAGGCAGTGGCGGCTAGTGGAATTTTAGGATGGGGGGGTGCCAGACCCCGCCCTTCCTTTTTTGACCCCTCCCACTTCTCATAAGCCCCACCCCTTATAGTTTCCACCCATTGTGTCAGGAGTATACAACCCAGCATCACCAGATAGGGTATACAGCATCACAAGTCGGGTATACAGCATCACCAGATAGGGTATACAGCATCACCAGATAGGGGTATACAGAGTAATCAGATAGGATATACAGAGCCACCAGATAGGGTATACAGTCACTAGATAGGAGTATACAGATCACCCACATAGGAGTACACAGAGCCACCAGATAGGAGTATACAGAGCCCCAGATAGGGTATACAGCTCCACCAGATAGGAGTATACAGAGCCACCAGATATGAGTATACAGAGCCATCAGATAGGAGTATACAGAGCCCCATATAGGGTATACAGAGCCACCAGATAGGAGTATACAGAGCCACCAGATAGGGTGTACAGAGCCACTAGATAAGAGCATACAGAGCCACCAGATAGGGTATACAGAGCCACCAGATAGGAGTATACAGAGCCCTAGATAGGGGTATACAGAGCCCCATATAGCAGTACACAAAGCCCCAGATAGGAGTATACAGTCACCAGATAGCAGTATACAGAGTCCCAGATAGGAGTATACAGAGCCCCAGATAGGGTATACAGAGCCCCAGATAGCAGTATACAGAGTCACAGATAGCAGTATACAAAGCTCCAGATAGCAGTATACAGAGCCCCAGATAGGAGTATACAGAGCAACCAGATAGGAGTATACAGAGCCACCAGATAAGAGTAGACAGAGCCCCAGATAGCAGAATACAGAGCCCCAGATAGGAGCATACAGAGCCACCAGATAGTATACAGAGCCACTAGATGGCAGTATACAGAGCCCCAGATAGGGGTATACAGAGCCACCAGATAGGAGTATACAGAGCACCAGATATGAGTATACAGAACCACCAGATAGGAGTATACAGAGCCACCAGATAGCAGCATACAGAGCCCCAGATAGTATACAGAGTCCCCAGATAGCAGTATACAGAGCACCAGATAGGAGTATACAGAGCACCAGAAAGCGGTATACAGAGCCCCAGAAAGGAGTATACAGAGCCCCAGAAGACCACGAGACATATGAGGAAAGAACACGAGACATATGAGGAAAGACCCCGAGACATATGAGGAAAGACCCCGAGACATATGAGGAAAGACCCCGAGACATATGGCGAAAGACC
>BLSH010078348.1:201477-215185 GCA_018402905.1 Glandirana rugosa | reverse complement strand
GAAGGAGGTTCTGATTCCTCTATATAGATCTTTAGTGAGACCTCACTTAGAATACTGTGTCCAGTTCTGGAGACCTCACTTACAAAAAGATATTGATAAAATAGAACGAGTTCAGAGACGGGTAACAAAAATGGTGAAAGGTCTGGGGGATAAAACATATCAAGAGTGACTTCAGGAACTTAATATGTACAGTCTGGAGGAAAGAAGGGAGAGGGGAGACATGATTGAAACCTTTAAATACCTCAAGGGGGTGAATAAGGTTCAGGAGGGCAGTCTTTTCAATATGAAACCAAAATCAAGAACACGGGGACATGACCTCAAACTAACTGGGGGGAAGTTCAAAACTAATCTTAGAAAGTATTATTTTACTGAAAGGTTGGTTGATGATTGGAATAAACTACCAACAGAGGTTGTGAAACAGTCAACAGTAAATGGCTTCAAACATGCTTGGGATAAACATAAATCCATAGTCAGACAACAAGGTTAATGTAAAAAATAAAAAAATAAAAAGGGGCAGACTCGATGGACTACTCTTTTTCTGCCGTCACTTTTCTATGTTTCTATGTTTCTATACTAGTGCGGAGGAGGAGGAAGTGAAATCCTCCTCCGCTTTCAAGGCTGGGCAGGGAGGGTGTCGTGGCTGTGACGTCACTTGTTGCTAGCCGCTAGGCGGCTCTAGCAACCAGTGGCCAGGATTACAGTCAGGTGGAGGCGGAGCCAGAGCCAGCACTACAGCAGCTCAGTCTTCCCCTGTCCCCTGAATTCCCCCACTGTATTGTCCTGGACTGAAGCTGCGGGACAATCCGGGACATGTGGGCACCCTAGGCTGCATCCCTAGGTGGCAGTGCACCATAGGTGGCTCCCTAGTCCGCCTAGTGGTAGCACTGGCCCTGGTAATGATGACCATCATTCGTCTTTGCATTAGTGTGCAGCTAGAGTAGGGACAGTTCAGATAGTGTCAGTATAGTGTAGTGATGAGCCATTCATCTTTATGTTAGTGTATATCTAGAGTAGGGACAGTTCAGATAGTGTGATTGTAGTGTATTGACCACTATTCATCTTTACATTAGTGTGCATGTAGGGACAGTTCAGATAGTGTCAGTGTAGGGACCGTTTAACCCTGTATATTTCATTGTGTTACTGCACGTTTAACGCTATATAGTTCTGTGCGTTACTGCAAGTTTAACGCCATATAGTTCTGTGCATTACTGCAAGTTTAAAGCCATATAGTTCTGTGCGTTACTGCAAGTTTATAGCTATATAGTGATGTGCATTACTGCAAGTTTAACGCCATATAGTTCTGTGCGTTACTGCAAGTTTAACGCTATATATTTCATTGCATTAATGCAAGCTTAACGTCATATAGTTCTGTGTTACTGCAAGCTTAACGCCATATATTTCTGTGCTTTAATGCAAGTTTAACGCTATATAGTTATGTGCATTACTGCACGTTTAACGCCTTATATTTCTGTGCATTACTGAAAGTGTAACGCTATATATTTCATTGCGTTACTGCAAGTTTAACGGCATAAATTTCTGTGTGTTACTGAGTATTAGTAAGTTTAATGCTATACTCTAGGGGTGGGCTGGCTGTTCGAGTTGAACGTAAGTTCGACTCGAACAATGCCCGTTCGCCTGTTCGGAAAACTTAGAACATTATGGGGCGTCCCAAAATGCATTCCAATGGCGGGGAAATGCCGCCCGTTGATTGGCCAAGGCATGCACATGACCTGCATGCTTTGGCCAATCACAGAGCGCTCTGCTGTGAGAGATATGATTGGCTAAAGGCAGGCTGCCTTTAGCCAATCACTGCTCAGCAGCCTAAATCCACGCCCCACACTATATAAACCCGCTTGTATAGCGGCTCTATGTAGTGTGTGAATATCCTAGAGAGAAAGACAGCTAGTAGCTAGTAAATGACGTGCAGGCAGTTCAGTGTAGCTAGTGAAGTGATTAATGTGAAAAATAGATAGATAGATAGATAGATCTATATACAGTCAGTTAGTGCAGGTAGTTTAGTGTAGAGTGAAATATATACTAGATAGATAGATAGGGCAATCTATATACAGTCAGTTAGTACAGGCAGTTTAGTGTAGAGTGAAATATATATTAGATAGATAGATAGATGGGGCGATCTGTGTACAGTCAGTTAGTGTAGAGTGAAACATATACTATATATATATATATATATATATATATATATATATATATACACACACACACACACACAGCGTATTGAGTGTACACTATATATCAGTGCATTATAGTGCATTTGGGGTGTACACACGGTATATAGTACACTTGACGTGTCTTAAAATATTTACAGTTTTTAACCCCTTAACCCCTGGAGCCATTTTTTACATTTGTTGCTTACAAGTTAAAACCATTTTTTTTTTGCTAGAAAATTACATTATATATATATTTTTCAAACTCCCTAGAGAATAAAATGGCGAATCATTGCAATACTTTTTGTCACAAGGTATTTGCGCAGCGGTCTTTCAAGTGTGATTGCTTTGGAAAAAAAATCACTTTTTTGAGTTACGTATGCGTTTTCTTTGCTGCACGAGCTTGCGGGTACGGTGGCGCTTTAAAAATGTTTTTTTATTTATTTTATTTTATTTAACACTGTTCCTAAAAAAAAAAATCTGATCACTTTTATTGCTATCACAAGCAATGTAAACATCCCTTGTGATAGTAATATGTGGTAACAGGTACTCTTTATGGAGGGATGGGGGGTCTAAAAGTATTCAGATCGGCAAAAACGGCCATTCTGAATACTGTCATTTTTTTAAATCGGCACCGTTAGCCGCCGAGTAAACCGGAAGTGCCGTTGTAACGTTGCTTCTGGAAATGTATGAAGGAGTCCGGATTGAAGCAGATTCCGGCTTCCACAGGGACTCCACACAGCCAGCGGACATGCCGGATCGGAGCTACAGTCTCCTGGTGGGACGGGAGGCCGGAAAAGAGCGGTGGGAGGGGGGGGATGTCCTCTCCCGCTGCCTGCGATAACGACCGAGCGGCTCCCGAGCCGGGTTGGCTGTTATCACCGGATAGCCGGCCGCCTGCTCCAAAAAATGGTACTGGGGTATAGCCTGTAGCTGCAGACTATACCCCGATACTTCCACTTAAAGCAGCCACCGTTTATAAACAGCGATTCACATTAAGTGGTAACTAATTTACAACAGCAGGGCCACCCCGTGACATCAGAGTGGGACGGGGTCACTCGTTTACTTCACTGGGTGGCCCCGTCTTTACCTATAAAATAACTGTCAGGCTGCAGACCGCCCATTCTGGGAGATGCCTCCGGACGGCACAGCTGCGGCAGGGGACGCGGGGGCAGTGAAACAAGAAGAAAAAAGATGAAAAAGACTGAAGACGAAGAGAGGAAGCAAGAAGACCGAAAGAAGAAGCAGAAGACTAGAGTTGAGTGGACACCTGGATGTTCGGGTTCAGTGGGTTCGGCTGAACTTCGCAAAAAAGTTTGAGTTTGGCCCCGAACTTGACCCGAACTTGAACCCAAACCCCATTGAAGTCAATGGTGACTCGAACTTTTGGGCACTAAAATGGCTCTAAAAAAGTCCTGGAAAGGGCTAGAGGGCTGCAAAAGGAAGCAAAATGGGGTAAGAGTAGGACAAGTGCCCTGCAAACAAATGTGGATAGTGAAATAACTTAAAATCACATAAAAAAAAAAAAAAAAAATGGAGGCGGTGTAGGTGGAAGTGGTGGTGGAGGAGGAGGAGGTAGCCAACACTGTTTTTTGTTTGTTTGTTTTTTTCTAATTGGGGTAGCCCCCAAAATATTGAGATAGATTAAAAAAAAAAAAAAAAAAAGATAACTATATGCACACAAACCCAGAGATGTCCTAGCACGGGGTCACTTTTTCCATATAAAATGTACCATGGTTTATTTTTCATGTTTCTCCTGTTACAAATTCCAATAAAGACTTATGTTCTATAAAAAAAAAAGAATAAGTTCACTTAAGTATACCATTAATATGTCTATTAAATGTAAATGTCTATTCTGCACAAGGTACAGACAAGTCTTGTGGGATCCATGCCTGGTTCATTTTAATAAACGTTAGCTTGTTCACGTTGGCTGTGGACAGGCGGCTGCGCTTGTCTGTGATAACGCCCCCTGCCATGCTAAACACACGTTCAGACAATACACTGGCTGCAGGGCAGGCTAGCACCTCCAAGGCATAAAGGCAAGCTCAGGCCATGGGCCCAATTTGGAGACCCAGAAGTTGAATGGGGCAGATCCATCAGTCAGTACGTGTAGGCGTGTGCACACATACTGTTCCACCATGTTGCTGAAATGCTGCCTCCAGCTGGTGGTGCTGTTTGTTGTGGCGTGCTGCTGACAAAGCTTTTCCACATTTTGGCCATGCTAACCCTGCCTTCTAAGGTGCTGGTGGTGCCGCAGCTGCATTGGCGACCTCTTCCTCCTCCTCTGCCTTCGTCATGTGCTTCCTCTGAGCCCCCGGTGTCATTTGGGAATGCCCTCAGCAGCGCATCTACCAGTGTGCGCTTGTAGTCGCGCATCTTCCGATTGCGCTCCAGTGAGGGAATTAAGGATAGCACGTTGTCCTTGTAACGGGGATCTAGCAGGGTGGCCACCCAGAAATCAGCACAAGTTACAATGTGGGCAACTCGGCTGTCGTTGCGCAGGCACTGCAGCATGTAGTCGCTCATGTGTGCCAGGCTGCCCAGAGGAAAAGACAAGCTGTCCTTTGTGGGAGGTGTATCATCTGTGTCCTCCGTATCCCCCCAGCCACGCTCCAGTGATGTCCACGAGCTGCGTTGGGTGCCACCCTGCTGTGAACATGGTTCCTCCTCCTTATCATCATCCTCATCCTCCTCATCCTCCAGAACTGTGCCCTGGCTTGAAATTTTTTTACCTGGCCTATGCTGCTGCAGGAACCCACCCTCCAAGCCACTTGTGAATGACTGGCCTAATTACCGTGGAAATTACCCCTCTTCCTCCTCCTCTTCCTCCTGTGCCACATCCTCTTCCATCATCGCCCGAAGTGTTTTTTCAAGGAGACATAGAAGTGGCATAGTAACGCTGAGAACAGCATCATCGGCACTGGCCATGTTGGTGGAGTACTCGAAACACCGCAATATGGTACACAGGTCTCAAGGCCCACTTGTTGGTAGTGAAGTGGTGCTGTTTGGCAGAGCGACTGACCCGTGCGTGCTGCAGCTGAAACTCCACTATTGCCTGCTGCTGCTCGCACAGTCTCTCCAGCTTGTGCAAGGTGGAGTTTCACCTTGTGGGCACGTGGCATAGGAGGCAGTGAGCGGGAAGGCCGAAGTTCCGCTGCAGCGCAGACAGGCGAGCAGCAGCAGGGTGAGAACGCCGAAAGCGCGCACAGACGGCCCGCACTTTCTGCAGCAGCTCTGACATATCCGGGTAGTTTTTTAGAAATTTCTGCACCACCAAATTCAGCACATGCGCCAGGCAAGGGATGTGCGTCAAACCGGCTAGGCCCAGAGCTGCTACGAGATTTCGCCCATTATCGCACACCACCAGGCCGGGCTTGAGGCTCAGTGGCAACAACCTCTCATCAGTCTGTTGTTCAATGCCCGTCCACAGCTCCTGCGCAGTGTGGGGTTTATCCCCCAAACATATCAGTTTTAAAACAGCCTGCTGTCGTTTCCCCCTGGATGTGCTGAAGTTGGTGGTGAAGGTGTTACGCTGAGCGGATGAGGGGGTGGTAGAGGAGGAGGAAGTGGAGTAGGAGGAGGCAACAGGAGGCAAAGAGAAATGCCCTGCAATCCTCAGTGGCGGAAGGACATGCGCCAAACTGCTATCCGCCTCAGGCCCACCCGCCACTACATTTGCCCAGTGTGCAGTTAGCGAGATATAGCGTCCCTGTCCGTGCTTACTGGTCCACGTATCAGTGGTTATATGGACCTTGCCACAGATAGCGTTGCACAGTGCACACTTGATCTCGTCCCCGACTTGTTTGTGCAGGGAAGGGATGGCTCGCCTGGAAAAATAGTGGCGGCTGGGAACCACGTACTGTGGGACAGCCACCGCCATCAGGTTTTTAAAACTCTCCGTGTCCACCAGACGGAATGACAGCATTTCAAAGGCCAGAAATTTTGAAATGCTGCCATTCAGGGCCAGGGATCGTGAATGGGTAGGGGGGTACTTCCTCTTTCTCTCCAGTGTTTGGGAGATGGACATCTGTAAGCTTCCATGGAACCATGGTGTGGAAATGCTTGGGGATGGTGGCGGACATGGTGGCGTTGCTGTCACATTGTCTGTTTGCTGGGTGGCAGGTGACACTGGCACTGTAGAGGTGGAGGAAGAGGCAGAGGCAGCAGCAGAAGAGGAAGCAGGAAGAGCCAGAGACTTTTCTTGCTTATTCCACTGCAGCTTGTGCTTTGCATGTAGACGCCTCGTCATGCAGGTTTTGCTCAGGTTTAGAATATTTATGCCTCGCTTTAGGCTCTCATTGCACAACGTGCAAACCACTCGTGTCTTGTCGTCACTCGTTAGCACATTGTCTGAAGAACTGCCATGCCAGGGAACTCCTTTGAGCTGCCTTTGGAGTGCTAGGTTCCTGGGTGCGATGGGTTGTAGCAGGCATACTGTCTAGGGGACGATCGCTCCACTTTTGCAACCTGCTTCCTCTTTTGCTGTGCTGGTGCCTCTGTGCGACCACAACCTCTTCCTCCAAACTCCACACGTCACTCGCATGACCTTCATTCCATGTGGGGTCTAGGACCTCATCATCCTCCACATCATCTTCCACCCACTCTTCACCACTGCCCCCCTTGTCAGTCTGCACACTATAGAAAGCCACAGCACTATGCTATAAAATTACTAAGAACCCCCAAAAATTGAATATTTTTTTTTCTAACACCCTAGAGAATAAAATGGTGGGCATTGCAAAACTTTATGTCACACTGTATTTGCGCAGCGGTCTTACAAACGTGATTTTTTTTAAAAAAAATTTAATTTTTATAGTTAAAAAATAAGACAACAGTAAAGTTAGGCAAATTTTTTTCCATATTGTAAAAGATAATGTTATGCCGAGTAAAATGATACCCAACATGTCATGCTTCAAAATTGCGTCCGTTCGCAGAATGGCGACAAGCTTTGCAACATAAAAATCTCCATTAGCGACGTTTAAAAAATTATACAGGTTAGCATTTTTGAGTTACAGAGGAGCTCTTGTGCTAGAATTATTGCTCTTGCTCTAATGATCGCGGCAATACCTCACATGTGTGGTTTGCACACCGTTTTCATATGTGGGCGGGACTTACGTATGCATTCGCTAATGCGCGCGAGCTTGCAAGGACGGTGCGCTTTAAATTTTTTTTTCTTTAATTATTTATTTTACTTTTTAATTTTTATTTTTACACCGTCATTTTTTTTAAAAAAAATTTTGATCACTTTTATTCCTATTACAAGAAATGTAAACATTCCTTGTAATAGAAAAAAAGCATGCCAGGACCTCCTAAATAAGAGATCTGGGGTCAAAAAGACCTAAAATCTCATATTTACACTTAAATGCAAAAAAAAAAAAAAAAAAAAAAATTTCAAAAAAATGACAACTCAAAAAAAAAAATGTCCCCTTTAAAAGCATTGGGCGGAAGCGACTTGTGACGTCGCTTCCGGACAGCCATGTTATTGAGCCGAGTAAGCGGCTTCAGCCGCTCACTCGACTCACGGACACTGGGGGGGACGGACGCGATCATCTCCGCTGCTGCCGGCGGGTCCGGTAAGCGGCGGAGATGACCGGTAAGGGACGGGAGGGGGCACCTCTCCCACCGCTGATAAAAGTGATCTCGCGGCGAATAAGCCACTGAGACCACTTTTATCTTGTGCAGAATGCCTGCAGAAAAAAACATACCAGGGTTATGGTAGCTATCTGCTACCATAACAACGGTATTCCACGTCAAACTGCCGCCGTCAAATGACGGCGGGTGGTCCAGAAGTGGTTAAACCAGCAATGTAGACGCACTTTTTAATTTTGTGCAAGAAATGCACAGCAAGGTGAAAATGTACTATGTAGCACTATTTATTATTCTTTTTTTTTAAACCAGCAATGTAGAAGCACTTTTTATTTTTGTGCAAGAAAGGCACCGCTGGCCGCAATTGTAGTATTCAGAATTTATTTTTTTTTAAAACCAGCAATGTAGACGCACTTTTTATTTTTGTGCAAGAAATGCACCGCTGGCCGCAAATGTAGTATTTTGAATATTTTTTTTTTTAAACCAGCAATGTAGACGCACTTTTTATTTTTGTGCAAGAAATGCACCACTGGCCGCAAATGTAATATTTTGCACAAAAAAAAAAGTTTTTTAATTTGTCTAACTGCAATGTAAAAGCAGTATTTAAATATGCCATAATGTTGCCAACTGAACTAACAGAACACATTTACAGTAGTGTCCCTGACACTCTGACACCCTGCAAAAATGGCTGCAAACGCCCACCTAACAAACAGAAAAATTGCTTAGGTTTTATATGAGGCACTTTGCTTAGCAAACAAAATGTACTCTAGCAAACAAAAATCTCCTCTAGCACCCCCCGCACCAATAAATCACTGTTTTTAACAGATTTTCTACAGCTAATCTGTCCCTCACAGCAGCAGCATCCTCTCCCTACACTAGTATGAGATGATGTGACTGCAGCACTACGTGACTGCAGCTTATATAGAGGCAGGGTCACATGATGCACTGGCCAATCACAGCCATGCCATTAGTAGGCATGGCTGTGGTGGCTTCTAAGCGCAAACTAGTGAAACGATTGTTGATTCCCTGCCCTGCAGCTATTCAACAGGCGAGAAAAAGGCGCGAAAAAATACACGAACCCTGAACCCACACCAGGGATCGGCAAGGTGTCTGCTCCCGGACACCAGTGTCCGACAGGGCTGCCTGTGGTGTCCGCCTAGGACTTTTTTTTATACACTTCACGTTTTTTTTTAAACTGTGACATCTTGCATCTCCGACTCCTCCATGACAGCCAGGGAGTGTGGCGCCGCCCACTCTTCCTCGTGCAGTCTTGCGGAGTGATATAGGAGGTAGGGGCTGGTCGGCTGGTGCGCGCTTTGTCAGTGGCGGAGAGGAGAGAGAGACTAGGCAGGGGACGGCGACGGTCACTCTCTCGGCCCGGCCGGGTTACGGGCGGCAGGATCCAGAAGAGTCAAAAAAGAACAGCCAGACTCAGACAGTGTCACTGGCTGCCTGGCACACTCACTGGCACTGCAGCTAGACAGAGGAGCGGAGCCGCGCCCTGGAGTGGAGGACAACAAGGAGTCCAGTCCAGAGTACATTTTTTGATGGTGAGTGACTGTCAGTGAGGCCTGTAAATTTCACAGGGAGCCTGGAAGGGACAGGGACTGGACTGGGTGTGGTGGTCTGGCCTGCCGCCTGCCTGCCTGGGAGGGCTGGCTGGGCCCTGGACAATAGTAGCACTGACTCTGACTAGTACCTGGCTGGCAGTCCTCCTGACTCCTGAGGCCTATAAATTTCACACTGCAGAGAGGAACAGGGTCAAATTTACAGGCCTCAGGAGGACTGGCAGCCAGGTACTAGTAGTCAGAGTCAGTGCTACTACTAGTGGTGACGAGATTGAATCCTGATGATTGTTGTTAACTTGCAGACCGTCCCAGGGCCCAGCCAGCCCCAGCCACTTCCCCACTGACACCAATGATGGGACACTATTCCTCCCACTGACACCGGTCCAATAATGGGGCGCTATTCCTCCCACTGACACCGGTCCAATGATGGGGCGCTATTCCTCCCACTGACAACGGTCCAATGATGGGGCGCTATTCCTCCCACTGACACCGGTCCAATGATGGGGCGCTATTCCTCCCACTGACACCGGTCCAATGATGTGGCGCTATTTCTCCCACTGACACCAGTCCAATGATGGGACACTATTCCTCCCACTGACACCGGTCCAATGGTGGGGCACTATTCCTCCCACTGATACCAATGATGGGGCACTATTCCTCCCACTGACATCAGTGATGGGGCACTATTCCTTCCACTGACACCAATGATGGGACACTATTCCTCCCACTGACACCAATGATGGGACACTATTCCTCCCACTGATACCAATGATGGGACACTATTCCTCCCACTGACACCAATGATGGGGCACTATTCCTCCCACTGACACCAATGATGGGGCACTATTCCTCCCACTGACACCAATGATGGGACATTATTCCTCCCACTGACACCAATGATGGCACACTATTCCTCCCACTGACACCAATGATGGGGCACTATTCCTCCCACTGACACCAATAAAGGGGCACTATTCCTCCCACTGACACCAATGATGGGACATTATTCCTCCCACTGACACCAATGATGGCACACTATTCCTCCCACTGGCACCAATGATGCGGCACTATTCCTCCCACTGACAGCAATGATGGGGCACTATTCCTTCCACTGACACCAATGATGGGGCTCTATTCCTCTCACTGACACCAATGATGGGGCACTATTCCTTCCACTGACACCAATGATGGGGCTCTATTCCTCCCACTGATACCAATGATGGGGCACTATTCCTCCCACTGATACCAATGATGGGGTACTATTCCTTCCACTGACACTAATGATGGGGCACTATTCCTTCCACTGACACCAATGATGGGGCACTATTCCTCCCACTGACACCAATGATGGGGCTCTATTGCTCCCACTGACACCAATGATGGGGCACTATTTCTCCCACTGATACCAATGATGGGGCACCATTCCTCCCACTGGCACCAATGATGGAGCACTATTCCTCCCACTGATACCAATGATGGGGCACTATTGCTCCCACTGATACCAATGATGATGATGTCTTTATATAAATGTTATTTTAAACGTAATCGTACTTGTAGAACTAGGCCAGTAGAGTAGACCGTGTTTTGTGAAGGTTTTAATTTGAAATGTATGTTGGTGTCCTTCACTAAGGTCAGTACTTTGGAAAATGTCCGCCACAGCCTTGGTCCGTGCCTATCCCTGTCCTGGACTTTTTCTCAAAGGTCACGGTTTGGGTCACGGACACCCTAAAGTCCGGTACGAACCCGAACTTTACAGTTCGGGTTCGCTCAACTCTACAGATGACCAGAAGAGGGGCAGAAGGGCAGAAGAAGATGGAGGAAGAAAGAAGAAAGAAGAAGAGCTATTTTACACAATAAAGAACTTGTCAAAAACTGCCTCTTGTTTTTTTTAACACTTTACTCCTTTTTCGATGAATGGGTAGGAGTACAATGTACCCCATACCTATTCACATGGGGGGGGGGTCGGGACCTGGGGGCCAACTTATTAAAGGGGCTTCATTATTCTGATAAGCCACCCCGCCCGCAGACCTCCACAACCACCGGCAAGGGTTGTGGGGATGAGGCCCTTCTCCCCATCAACATGGGGACAAGGTGCTTTGGGGGCGACACAATGCTTTTTCAGTGATTTGATGTATATTGCAGGGAACTGGCAATACATTACAGCCGTGATAATAAATGACAATTTTTCCTTTGGAAATGTCAATTTGCTCTGGCTATGTTCTAAACATCACAGTGGTGCGCCCTTTTACAGGCAGACTAAGGGGACCCCCCAGGCACGATATTAAAGGAATATTTCATTTTGTTTACTTTAAGCATTATTAAAATCAGTGCTCCTGAAAAAAACGATTGATTTAAAAACTTTTTTTTTGCATTGATACGTGTCCCCTAGGGCAGGACCTGGGTCCCCATACACTTTTATGGCAATAACTTGCATATAAGCCTTTAAAATGAGCACTTTTGATTTTTCATGTTCGAGTCCCATTAATTTTAATGGCGTTTGCGTGTTCGCACTCATTTTTTGCCTGTTCGCAAGTTCTGGTGCGAACCGGACCGGGGGGGTTTTCGGCCCATCCCTATGCTCTATACTTCATTGTGATACTGCAAGTTCAACACCATATATTTCATACTGCAAGTTTAGCGCCATATAATTCTGTGCGTTACTGCAAGTTTAACACCATATAGTTCTGTGCGTTGCTGCAAGTTTAACACCATATAGTTCTGTGCGTTACTGCATGTTTAACACTATATAGTTCTGTGCATTGCTGCAAGTTTAATGCTATATATTTCATTGCATTACTGCAAGCTTAATGCCATATAGTTCTGTGCATTATTGCAAAATTAATGCCATATATTGCATTACGGTATTGCAAGTTTGATGCCAAATATTTCTGTGCATTACTGCCTGTTTAACGCCATATAGTTCTGTGCATTACTGCAAGTTCAACGCCATATAGTTCTGTGCGTTACTGAAAGTTTAATGCTATATATTTAATTGCGTTGCTGCAAGTTTAACGCCATAGATTTCATTGTGTTACTGCAAGTTTAATGCCATATAGTTCTGTGCGTTACTGCAAATTTAACGCTATATAGTTGTCGCAGTATATTGCAGTATATTATATTGTATCCATTGAGTGTGTCTGTGTAGTGCGTACTCAAATTAAAGTGTACCGAACACCACTTTCCATTGATTAAAGTGCATCCACGTACACATTTTCAGATCTTTATTACATTTTGTTAATAAGCACCGCCCCCTCACTCCCAATAATGTCTGGGAGGACAACAAGGAGAGGCAGACGTTCCTGTGACATTGTAAGGGGGCCAGCAGCGTATGTGTCCACAGGCAAAGGCGGACGTGGTCAGTTCTCAGGCAGGGTATCATTTCCTCTGTTTAGTGATGTTGCCCATGCTATCCAGCCACAGCATTCAGAGGAGGTGGTGGAATGGCTTGCTAAACTGTCCTCATCCTCCATCACATGAGCAGAGACTAGTGCGCAGTCCCCTGCAGCTGCCAGAGTAGCTAAACCTGTCTCCTTGTCCACATCTATTCCTGCCATAGCCTCAGCATTAGCCATGGAGGAGTCAGCTGAGTTATTTGAACACAGTGTCAGCCACTTGCCCCTTGATGTTGCACAGCCATTACTGGATTCAGATGTTGGTTCTGAGGGTGAGGAAGGCAGGTACATGAACCAACCGAGGGGAAAACACGATACACAAATTGGCATTCATGTTCCCCCAGCCGCAGCGTATTGCCAAGTTGTCTCCAGTGGTAAAGAGGATGGAGGAGATGATGATGGTGAGGTCCCTGACACAACTTGGGTGCCAGATAGAGCAGAGGAGGAAAGTGAGGGTGAGGCACAACCCCAAGAAGGCAGCCATCATGAAAGAGTAGAGAGCAGCCCCCCCGATTCTATCACATTGTGGAGCTGTTATCTCCCGGCCCACTTCCCACAGCTCAGCTGTCTGGGCCTTTTTTAGCACATGTGCAGCCGGTCGCACTGTTGCTATTTGCAAACATTGTCTCAAGCACATCAAACAGGGAAAAACACCAGCAATTTGGGTACCACATGCTTGACAAGCAGGGGCGGGCGGATAGGGGTCGCAGGAGTCGCCATGGCGACCGGGCCCCATGCTGGGGGGGCCCATAAGGGCCCCCTGTATGCCCATATTAGGAGGGGATGAGGACTGGAGCGCTCCGTTCCTCAGCCGAACGGCGCTGCAGGGAGCCTCGTCACACTGTGAAAGTGAAAGCAGTGTGTGCTGTGCTCTTTGTCTCCCATTTTTTCCGGGTCTGTCGACTCGACACCCTTCACCCGGCCCTCTATTGTCGAGGTGTTACACTATCTTAGCCCCCCCGACGAGAGATGAGAAAGTACTACCGACGGAAGAACCCCA
>BLSH010078348.1:187171-198327 GCA_018402905.1 Glandirana rugosa | reverse complement strand
GCTCACCCATGCATCCGTGCTCACCCATCCAGCCTCATCCGTGCTCAGCCATGCATCCGTGTTCACCCATGCATCCGTGTTCACCCATGCATCAGTGCTCATCCATGCATCCATACTCCACCATCCATCTGTGCTCACCCATGCATCCGTGCTCACCCATGCATCCGTGCTCACCCATCCAGCCTCATCCGTGCTCAGCCATGCATCCGTGTTCACCCATGCATCCATGCTCACCCATGCATCCGTGCTCATCCATGCTCCACCATCCATTTGTGCTCACCCATGCATCCGTGCTCACCCATGCATCTGTGCTCACCCATCCATCTGTGCTCACCCATGCATCCATGCTCACCCATGCATCCATGCTCACCCATCCATCTGTGCTCACCCATCCATCTGTGCTCACCAATGCATCCGCGCTCATCCATCCATCTGTGCTCATCCATGCATCCATGCTCAGCCATGTATCCGTGCTCAGCCATCCATCTGTGCTCACCCATGCATGCGGGCTCACCCATGACACATCAATGCCACTACAGTGCCCATCAGTGCCACTACAGCGCCCATCAGTGCCGCTACAGTGCCTCATGTTGGTCCTCTGTATGTGGCCAGGCTGTCTAAAAGTGTCACACATGTGGTATCACCATACTCAGAAGGTGTAGTAGAATATATTATGGGGTATAATTTTTGCTAGGTACATGCTGTGTGTTAGAAATATTGTATAAATGGACAACTTTGTGTAAAACAATATTGTGTTTTCATTTTCTTTCCACATTTTAAAAAACTGAAAAAATGACATGTTCAAAAGACTCATTATGCCTCCTGGAATATACGTTGGGGTGTTTACTTTCCAAAATGGGGTCATTTTTTTGGCGTTTCCATTGTCCTGGCGCTCTAGGACCTTCAAAAGTGCAAGAGGTAGTCAGGAAATTATATGTACAATTTATGTCCCTAGAAAGCCTGATGGTGCTCCCTGCATGTTGGGCCTCTGTATGTGGCCAGGCTGTGTAAAAGTCTCACACATGGGGTATCGCCATACTCAGGAGGAGTAGTAGAATGTGTTTTGGGGTGTAATTTGTGGTATGCATATGCTGGGTGTGAGAAATAACCTGTTAATATGAAAATTTTGTGAAAAAAAAGCTGCAAAAAAAAAAAAAAAAAAAATCTTCATTTTGTAAAGAATTGTGGGAAAAAATTACAACTTCAAAAAACTTGCCATGCCTCTTACTAAATACTTTGGACTGTCTACGTTCCAAAAATGGGTCATTTGTACTTTCCTGGCTTAGGATCTCAAGAAATGAGTTAGGCCTTCAGTACATCAGGTGTGATCAATTTTCAGAGATTGACACCATAGCTTGTAGACCCTATAACTTTCACAAAGACCAAATAATATCCACTGATTTGGGTTATTTTTACCAAAGATATA
This sequence comes from Glandirana rugosa, assembly GCA_018402905.1. NCBI lineage: Eukaryota > Metazoa > Chordata > Amphibia > Anura > Ranidae > Glandirana > Glandirana rugosa. Next base: position 196,901 of record BLSH010078348.1, on the reverse strand, counting down.
TAGCAGTATAAATTTTGGCCATAATTTATGAAGAAAATTTCTAATTTGCAAAATTTTATAACAGAAACATTTGTTTACTAAACTTTTTCCATTTATAGCACAAAAAATAAAAATCCCAATGGTGATTAACCACTTCCTTACTGGGCACTTAAACCCCCCTCCTGCCCAGACCAATTTTCAGTTTTCATCGCTGTCGCATTTTGAATGACAATTGCACGGTCGTGCGAGGTTGTACCCAAACAAAATCGGCGTCCTTTTTTTCTCACAAATAGAGCTTTCTTTTGGTGGCATTTGATCACCATTGCGTCATTTCTGATCGCCGCTATAAACCAAAAAAGAGCGACAATTTTGCAAAAAAGAACTAAATTTCTTACTTTTTGCTACAATACAAATCCAAGAAAAAAAAAAAAATGATTCATCGGGTTTGGCCGATATATATTCTTCTACATATTTTTGGTAAAAAAAAAATCGCAATCGGCGTATATTGATTGGTTTGCGCAAAAGTTATCGCGTCTACAAACTATGGGAATTGATTTATGGCGTTTTTATTATTATTTTTTCTTCACTGGTAATGGTGGCGATCTGTGATTTTTATCGGGACTGCGATATTGCAGCGGACATGTCGGACATTTTTGACACTTTTTTGGGACCAATGACATTTATACAGCGATCAGAAATTCAAATGTCCACTGATTACTGTATAAATGTCATTGGCAGGGAAGGGGTTAACACTAAGGGGGCAGTGGAAGGGGTTAACAGTGTTCCCTGTATGTGTTCTAAATCGACGATCCACTGGCTTACTGGGTCATGAGAATAGACTACTGGGCAGAACTTGCCCAGTATGCTATGGAGCTGCCCTGCATCCAGCGTGCTTTCTGAACGGGCATTCAGTCCTGCTGGAGGTTTAGTTACTGATCATAGAACGTGTCTGTCCACAGACTCAGTGGGCGGTCTGACTTTTATCAAAATGAATGAGTCCTGGATTACCAGCAGCTATGAAGCCCCTGATGCCGATGCCACTGATTAATTGTTTTTGTGTTCTGCAGGACTTCTAGGCTGCCTAGCGTTGTGGATGTTGATTTCATGTGGAAGAATGTTTTTGGTGTAGGCTTCATGGGCACAATTAACACCCAAAGACCAATTCTTCCTCAACTATTTGACAGCTGCATACATTTTTTTTTTACAGCAGGGCCAATTCTTGCTTTCATCAAGAGTACCTCTGGAGGGTTATGTTGTGAAGGCGCCACCGACACCCAACGACCAATTTTTCTGCACCTGTTTGACAGGTGCATATCATTGCAATTTTTCACAGCACGGCCAATTCTTGCTTTTATAGGGTTATGATGTGAAGGTGCCACTGACACCCAAAGCCTAATTTTTCCACATCCGTTACTTCTATCTAAAGTCTGTGGAAGAGACACCAGAATTTATCCAAAAAAATCTCTAATCTTGTTCCCAGTGCACTACATTGTGGCCTCATTATACAGACTGGCTCCTCAAGACGTTACTTACAAAATAAAGAAGCTTGCAGGGAAAATGACATTTTTTTGGCTTTATAAATGCAAATATTGCTGAAGCAAATTCTATACATGATACAGATATGCCACTTTACAGGTAGACTAAGGGGACCCCCAGGCACTATATTGAAAGGAATTTTTCATTTTTATGCTTTCACTTTAAGAAACAATAAATCACTGCTCATTTAAAAATGAAATTTTTTACAAACTTTTTCCTCATTGATACATGTCCCCCAGTGCAGTACCTGGACTCCCATAACAATTGTATGCCCAATTACTTGCAAATAAGCCTTCAAAATGGGCACTTTTGATTTTTCATGTTCGTGTCCCATGGACTTCAATGGGGTTCGTTATTCGGTTCCAAACTTTCCCGATGTTCGAAAGTTCTGGTGCGAACCGAACAGAGGGTCGTTTGGCCCATCCCTACTCAACACACAGCCAACAATGTCTAAACCGCTGGCAACAAAAGTGAGTACACCCCTAAGTGAAAATTATCAAATCGGGCCCAATTAGCTATTTTTCCTCCCCTGTGTCAGATGACTCTTTAGTGTTACAAGGTCTCAGGTGTGTATGGGGAGCAGGTGTGTTAAATTTGGTGTTATCGTTCTCACTCTCTCATACTGGTCACTGGAAGTTCAACATGGCACCTCATGGCAAAGAACTCTCTGAGGATCTGAAAAAAAAGAATTGTTGCTCTACGTAAAGATAGCCTAGGCTATAATAAGATTGCCAAGACCCTGAAACTGAGCTGCAGCACAGTGGCCATGACCATACAGCAGTTTAACAGGACAGGTTTCACCCAGAACAGGTCTCGCCATGGTCGACCAAAGGGGTTGAGTGCACGTGCTCAGTGTCATATCCAGAGGTTGTCTTTGGGAAATAGACATATGAGTGCTGCCAGCATTGCTGCAGAGGTTCAAGGGGTGGGGGGTCAGCCTGCCAGTGTTCAGACCATATGCCGCACACTGCATCAAATCGGTCTGCATGGCTGTCATCCCAGAAAGAAGCCTCTTCTAAAGATGGTGCACGAGAAAGCCTGCAACGAGCAGACTAAGGACATGTGTTACTGGAACCATGTCCTGTAGTCTGATGAGACCAAGATACACTTATTTGGTTCAGATGGTGTCAAGTGTGTGTGGCAGCAACCAGGTGAGGAGTACAAAGACAAGTGTGTCTTGCCTAGAGTCAAGCATGGTGGTGGGAGTGTCATGGTCTGGGGCTGCATGGGTGCTGCCGGCACTGGGGATCTACTGTTCATTGAGGGAACCATGGATGCCAGCATGTACTGTGACATACTGAAGCAGAACATGATCCCCTCCCTTCGGAGACTGGGACGCAGGGCAGTATTCCAACATGATAACGACCCCAAACCAAGATGACCACTGCCTTGCTAAAGAAGCTGAGGGTAAAGGTGATGGACTGGTCTAGCATGTCTCCAGACCTAAACCCTATTGAGCATCTGTGGGGCATTCTCAAATGGAAAGTGGAACATCACAAGGTCTCTAACATCCACCAGCTCAGTGATGTCGTCATGGAGGAGAAGAAGAGGACACCAGTGGCAACCTGTGAAGCTCTGGTGAACTCCATGCCCAAGAGGGTTAAGGCAGTGCGTGAAAATATTTGTGGCCACACTAAATTTTGAGACTTTGGGCCAAAATTGAACATTTTCACTTAAGGGTCTACTTACTTTTGTTGCCAGCGGTTTAGACATTAATGGCTGTGTGTTGAGTTATTTTGAAGGGACAGCAACTTTATGTAGCACCGTGTTCATAAACAGATTTGCTATCAAATTTAGTTCTGCTAGGTGGTAAATAGCCTGGCCAATTGGTAGGAGGTCCACTGACGTTTCCCTAAATCAGGGTTTGATGCACTTCTCTCTTTTGTCACTAGGTGGCATTATTGCCTGTGGCATCAGAATGACACGGGTGCAATGAATTCAGGCTATGAGTGGATAGGTTGTCTCAGCCAATTGGCAGGGATTTTCTTCGGCCCCTTAGCCTGCTGGGAGAGCCTATTTATTTGGGAGGAGTCAGGTGATCGGGGTTCTGTGCCACCTGGACGGCTGTCTAGGTGAACATGTTTTGGAAAGCTACTAGGCCAGAAGCCCGAGGAGGAGACAGCGGGTAGCTGTGGAAGAGCTCAGGGGATCCAGTGACGACTGGGATCTTGAAGTCTAGTGAGAGACCGGGAGCTCAGTGAGTGAAGATCTACAGTAGGATACTGTGAGATGTGAGAGAAGATCTACAACCGGATGCTGTGAGTTACATGCACAGATCTATATTGACTGTTGAGAGTTCAGTTGCTATAGGAGACAGCAGTTCTACAAATACAGTTGCTGCAATCAGCTTAACCACTTCAGCCCTGGAAGGATTTGCCCCCTTAATGACCAGGCCATTCTTTGCGATACGGCACTACATCGATTTAACTGACAATTATGAGGTCGTGCGACGTTGTAACCAAACAAAGTTGATGTCCTTATTTTTCCCACAAATAGAGCTTTCTTTTAGGGGTATTTGCTCATATCTGCGGTTTTTATTTTTTGCACTATAAACAAAAAATGACTGACAATTTAAAATAAAACAAAACTATTTTTTTTTAATTTCTGCTATAATATATATATAAAAAATATATATAAAAAAAAACAAATTTATTCATCAGTTAAGGCCAATATATATTCTACATATTTTTGGTAAAAAAAATAATCATAATAGGCGTATAATGATTGGTTTGTGCAAAAGTTATCAAGTCTACAAACTGAGGGATAGATTTAGGGACTTATTTTTTAAATTGTTTCTACTGGTAATGGCGGGCGATCTGCGATGACACTTTTTGGGGAACAGTGACATTATTACATTGATCAGTGCTATAAAAATGCAGTGATCAATGTCAAAATGACAGTGGCAGGGAAGGGGTTAACACCAGGTGGTGATCAAGGGGTCAACTGTGTTTCCTCAGCGTGTTCTAACTGTAGGGGGGATGGGCTTACTAGGATATGACAGAGATCGCTGTTCCACAACACTGGGAAAAGAAGATCTCAGTCATGTCATCTGGCAGAAGGGGTATCCACCTTGTTTACAAAGGCATATCCCCGTTCTGGTTCTGTACGCAGCAAAGCGGGTAGATGAGTCAGCCGGACCCACGGGCCTGCGTGCCCGCTATACCAGATGCACGAACCGATGTACAGGTACGGCGGTTCGCGCTAGCCGACCAACTTGCCACATTATATCTGCGTGAGCTGGTTGGTAAGTGGTTAAAGGCTCTCTACCTATATAGCTGTCTGCCTATTATTTTGTCTCTGAGTCTGCCAATTGCTACTGCATCTACCTAAGGGTGTCCTGGCCTTTACCCTCTCTCCACCAGTTATGTTTAACCACTTCAATACCAGGCACTTACCCCCCTTCCCGCCCAGAACAATTTTCATCTTTCAGCGCTGTCGCAATTTGAATGACAATTGCGCTGTCATTAGACGCTGCACCAAACAACATTTTTATCATTTTGTTCCCACAAATAGAGCTTTCTTTTGGTGGTATTTGATCACCTCTGCGGTTTTTATTTTTTACACTACAAATAAAGAAAGACCAAAAATGTAGAAAAAAAAAAGTTTTTCTCTATTTCTGTGACAAAACATTGTAAATAAGTATATTTTCTCCATGACTGATGGGCACTGATGAGGCTGCACTGATGAGGCAGTACTGATTGGCACTGATGAGGCGGCAGTGATGAGGTGGCACTGACGGGCACTGATGATGAGGCACTTATATGCAGCACTGATGGGCACTGATAGGTGCCACTGATAAGCAGCACAGACAGGCACTGATAGGCAGCACTGATATGTAGTACTGATGGGCACTCATAGGTGGCACTGATGGGCACTGATAGGTGGCATTGATGGGCACTGATAGGTGCCATTGGTGGGCACTGATGTGCATTGATAGAGGGCACTGTATTGTGTGCATTCCCTGGTGGTCTAGGGTGGCATCTAAAATAGAGTGCCATCCATGTTGGGCATTGTGCCCCTTACCTAGTGGTCTAGGGTGGGCTCCCTGGTGGTCAAGGTGGGCTCCCTGATCAGTTCCCTGGTGGTCCTGGTCGGCTCCCTGGTGGTCCCTGGGCAGGCTCTCCCTGGTGGTCCTGGGTGGGCTCCCTGGTGGTCTAGGGTGGCGATCCTAGGGGGGCTGCACTGATATACAATCAGCGCAGACCCCCCCTGTCAGATGCAATAGAGGAAAAGCCGATAAACGGCTCTTCCTGTTTACATCGTGATCAGCCATGATTGGTCATGGCTGATCGCATGGTAAAGAGCTTCCCACGGCGTGTGATCGCTGCTTATCGTGAGGACGTCAGTGGACGTCTAGTCAGGATAACTGACCACCCACCCAGACGTCATTTGTCAATAGGCCAGGCAAGAAGTGGTTAAGAGACAATAAATCTCTTTTCTTGCATTCAAAAAGTGACTGGCACCCATATTTCCAACTTGCATTACACCCACCATGCCTAGTTACCCATACTGTGAAGAAGGATGTAAGCTCTCCCTAACTCTGCAAGTCACCATTAGGCCTCTAGGGGTCAGGATCACCGCTAAATTTACACTGTTATACAAGCTGTATACTCACAACTTTACATTGTAGCAAAGTGTAATTTCTTCAGTGTTGTCACATCAAAAGATAGAATAAAATATTTTAAAAAATGTGAGGGGTGTATGTACTCACTGTTGTGAGATACTATATATATATATGTTATTTTTGGTGAGATAATCCCAAAAGGAAATCACATCTAAAGGGATGCAGACACTGCAGCTTTCCTCTTTAGAGCCCCACAGGTGCTGCAGCTGGTTGACAATTATGAAATCACTCTCATTAACATTTATTTTGCACATGGACACAGACAAACAAACAGCTATTTCTTCAGAATACCAAAAGGTAGGAATCTACAACAAAGTTTGTCAAAAATCCTTGCAATGTACATAGGTCACTCAGAGAGTAATGTTTTTTTTCTGAACAAACGTGGCGTTACTATACTTTACTGCGCTGTACAATTTATATACATCTTGGTTTTGCACAGAGCAGCCCCGAGCCTACTCTTATGGGGTTCCCCACAGGTGCTTCTGGCACCACCCCTCACCCATCATAGCAAGCCGATTGCTATGGGGGCACTGGTGCAACATCACTCCTGAGACAGCTCCTGTGTCCATAGACACACAGAGCATGGCCCGGCCCCACCCCCCAATCCCTCTTCACTGGTTGTGATTGACAACAGCAGTAGCCAATGACTTCTGCTGCTGTCTCTGAGCCCATTAGGAGGGAGAGAATGGAGAGAGCTGCTGCTCTTGTCCACATTGCTGGATCGAGATCAGGCTCAAGTAAGTATAAGAGGGGCCGGGGGGTTTGGGATAGGCAGTGTGAGAGCTGAATGCAGAAGGTTTTTTACCTTAATGCAAAGAATGCATTAACCACTTCCAGTCCAAGGACGTCATATGACGTCCTGGAATTTGAGTGGGGATATCTGAATAATGCCTGCAGCTGCAGGCATCATCCAGATATCATTTTGTTCAGCCGGTGATACTGTGTACCGTAAGGACAATCATAGCGGCAGTTCATCCGCTTGATCTTTCTTACAGGCGGCGGGAAGGGACATCCCCCCTCTCACCGCCCTCCGGTGATTTTCTGGGCTCGCCCATAAGATCAGCGAGCCGGAGAATGAATCCGTTGTCGCCAAATTTCGGGCATAGAGATTCCTGGTGAACAGATGGTCCCCAGTCATCTCTATGATCCTCGGAGGCCCGGGCGCGACGCTATGACATCTTATAGACCCCACATCTCTCCATATAGAGGACCTGCACACATTATTCATATTAGAAGGGATGTTTACATTACATAACATACATAAAAGTGATCAATAAAAAAAAAAATTTAAAGAGAAAGTGTAAAAAAAAAAAGTCAAATAAACAATAATGCAAAGTGGTTGGAGGGAAGCTTCATTATTGCAAAGATGTTTTTATTACAAATTATGTGAGCAGACTGCAGTTCCTCTTTAAGTTTGGATAGAGTGTGGATGGGATAGAATCTCTGCCAGGTTTCTATTTGCCATCTATGTCCTTCACTTGGCATATTTGAATAACAGCCATTCGTACATTTTTCCTTTATAAGGCTATGCCATTTTTGATTGGATCAGTGCTCTTGGCTTGTGCTGTCTTTGGGGTTGGGGACTACGAGGGCGGTAATCACTGCACTAGTATTCCATTGAGGACTACAGATCCCTCTGATGTGGAGGGAGATGGGACCTGCAGTTCATTTATTCACACGTTGCTTTGAGTGAATGACACGGCTCGGCTCAGGAGCGTGGACACATAAATGCCTTCTCAGCCCAAGGCTTGTTGAGGGGGCACACAGGGGAGGAGGAGCAATCAACATGGCAGGGGACCCCAGAGGGGGAGGTAAGGGGTCCTCTGTGCAACATTGTTACACAGAACAGGTAAGTATAACTTAACTTTTTTATTTTAGCAACAAAAAAAATAAAATAAAATAAACTTTAATTTGACTTTAAATGACCTCCAGGGAGGTGTAAAAAATTGTGGCTCAGGCTGCAATACTAACCTTCAATCTGGAGTTCTCCCCTGAAGTTATCACTTTTCACCACAATATGTCCTCTGAAATTACACTCTTCTGTTATAAATAACACCTAGTATTCTTCAACTTATACTGAGTGCATACAGTGAGTGCTGGGTGTCATATGTCCACCTCCTGAGTACTGGTACAGAGAGTGGTACTAGTATTAGGTGTCGCTCACTGCATCATGGAAGACCGTCCAGCCTGGAAATAAGTAAAGAAAGAGAATCCTGTTTATGTAACCAGCCAAAAGAAAAATGTAAGTCCCCAGATAGCAAGGATAACTTTAGGTTTGCCACCTTTTCTTCAAGCCAAACCTGAACACTTTAGCAGCGCAAGGCAAATATTTTTGTAGTATACACTATAGGATTGTAAAGACCTGGGACACCTTTGGGTGCACAAAGGAGAGCAATAATGCGGTGCGGTTAGCGTGCAGTGGGTGTGACCAATGTGCGTTAACAGATTGGTGTGTGGCTATCTTGGTTACTTGGGGAGCCACAGTCTGGTCTGACTAATGTGTCTGGGTTTAGGCAGACCGAAACCTGGACACATGACTCAAAACCTGGGCTGTTTAGGTGAATCCTGGACAGGTGGCAATCCTAGGGATCACCCCCCCCCTTTCATAATACAGGGTTCAGTGTCACCCCCACCTTTGTAACACAGGGGTCAGTGTCACCCCCTTCATAATATAGGGGTCAGTGTTACCCTCTCCATCATACAGGGGGCCCCCTTAGAGGACCCCTGTTAGACGATCAGAATCCTCTTAGAGATCCAAAAAAAAAAAAAATCCAAATTGAAAAAATACAGCACAACTTTGCCCTTTAATTATATTAGTTCAAATGTGATAAAATAATTGTGAATGATGGTGGAAACCCCCAAGGATAATCCAAGTATTTATAGACTCCACTCTTATTTAAACATATATACTGTGCCATCTCCATACACCTATAATACTGTATGAATAGTGGTGTGAATCCATTCCAAAATATGCTGTGCTAATATCCAATTGATAAACTCCTTTTGAGTTAGATACGTTGGAAATGATAACATTTTGGAATGGATTTACACCACTATTCATACAGTATTATAGGTGTATAAAGATGGCACAGTGTATATGCTTAAATACAATTGGAGTCTATAAATATTTGGATTACCCTTGGGGGTTTCCACCATCATTCACAATTATTTTATCACATTTGAACTAATATAATTAAAGGGGAGGCTGCGCTGCATTTAAAAATAAAATATACAGTATATAGTTTTTTTAGGTGTTTTTTTATTATTTTTTTTTTTAGATCAGAGTCCCCTATATCTGATCATCTTGTGTCTCTAAGGAGGGGGGTGATATAAGGACACACTGATCTAATGTGGGTCTCTAAGGGGGGTGCTAATATGAGGAGAGTTCCCCTTATCTAATACAGGGCTCCCACCCCCCCATTAACTCAGAGTCCCCTTATATCAGCCCCTCCTTAGTGTCCCCTGCCCCTAAAGACCCCCATTAGACTGCCTTACCAAGAGCTGCTTCCAGCCAGGAAGTGTGGGAGCCGGAGTTTGGGGTATAAGCTGCTCTACTGTAGTGCTGATCCCCTGACTAGTCTATATCCCCTG
>BLSH010078348.1:173586-185449 GCA_018402905.1 Glandirana rugosa | reverse complement strand
TGTGACACAGAGGGGGGTTACACACAGAGGGGGGTGACTGACAGACAGAGGGGGGGGGCTGACACAGAGCGGAGGCTGACACTGTGCAGATGCATGAGACCTCAGGAGAGGAGACACACAGTGCACGCCAGGCAGCAAGGCGGGAATCCGGGAGCAAGTGTCAACAATCATCCACAGTCCAGCCCCGTCTGCACATGTAACCAGCAGCTCCATGACCATCACAGACCCTCATGTCCGCCGCCCGCACATGACCTGCTCGGCCAATCACAGGGCGCCCGCTGCCCATTGCTGATCTGAGCTCAGAGCACACCAGTGCAGTGTGTGACAGTGATGGCGGCACGGGATGCGCCACTCTAGATGTAGAGGTCGGAGCCAGAGATCTGGCTGCCACACGCTATGCCACTGGTCACAGGATTGTTGGACTGTTGTGTCCGGGTTTCTGGCAGGTGGAAACCCGGGCACATGTGTCACAATCCGAACTGTCTGGGTCAAAACCGAACAGGTAACTTGCCACAAATTTGTGGCAGTGTCAAATTGTAAGTCTGTTAACTTGCTGCACATTTTCACTGGCAAGTTGTACACTTGCAGACCAGTTGAAGCACAAGTTTTAGTTGCCACTTTTTTTAATTAGTAGCAAATTTGTGTGGAAAGTCTCTAGCAAAAACAAAGTTGCAGTGGTGAGTCTACAGCAAGAGCTCTGCAAGTCACAGTGACCCCTGTGGTGGGGTGACTATTGCACAACATAACTGAACCAGAACTTGCAGCAGACTTGCAGAATGTTTGCAAAGAAAGTTGATCTGGAATCATGCAATACGGACTTGCTGCAATTGTGCAACAAACTTGTGAAGCCTGGCAAGTCTAGCAATAGCTTAGCAAGTCATTTATAAACTGGCCACACAATTGCTTGCTTTATGGGTATAAAATGCTATTGCTTATAATACTGCCTGGGGGCCTACGGGAGAAGGGGTCCAGAACCCAGAGATGGGATAAGCATAGGTGTGCACAGGGGGTGTGCCTGGGCACACCTTAATCACCCTGTGCGCCAGGGCCGATAATAAGGCAGTACAGCCTGCCCTCCTGTACTGGGCCCATGCCCCATTAGTTCAAAAGGGGGGCCTAGGCACCTGCCAAACAGGAGGATCGGCTATACTGTCTCATTGTACATATCGATCCTCTTGTTCCTCCCATTGCAGTGCTGTCGGCTTCTCCTCCTCTCCCTCCGGCGGCGCTCCATCCTGTACTGAGTCCCTTTTTCAGTCTTAAATGTAAGACATCAGGGGTCTGTTTAAAACCCTAATATTTCACCAAAGCCCCCCAAAAGGGCAGTTAAAAAAATTTAAAATTAAAAAACTAATAAAAATCGAAAAAAAGTAAAAAAAAGCTAATTTAAAAAAATAATAATATTGAAAAAAAAGACTTGTTCGCACGTGCTTTGCTCCCGGCACTGCCTAACTACTGCCTCAGTTGCTCTGTGTTTGAGCTTTGGGGTGCACACCTATGGGGATAAGGACATCCTTACTCACACTGCTGCTGTTAGTGGGCAAAATGAAAACATAAAAATACATTTTCAATGGAAGAAAATGACCATTTCCTGGCCTGTTTGGGTGGAATTCTCCTTAAGGTTCAGTCTGATGGGAAAGCCACCTTGTGTTATGAAAGTGACTTCTGCAAATTGCAATGACCAGGTCTTTGTCTGCGAGCAGTGTATGACCTTGGCATGCTCCAACGAGAAGAGCTTCCGTAGAACAATGCAATCAGGCAGCCAGTAAAGTATATAGTATTAGAAGTTCCAGGATTATATCCCAGCAGGCTCTTTGAGAAGAGAGCCTGTCATTATCTCAGCCCCGCAGCAGTTACAGTTTAAATATCCCCCACCATGGCAACCTCCATGTGTGTTTTTTCCAAAAGCAGCATTATAATTATATGTATCTCCCACAGTTCCAGAATAGGAAGTTAGGAAATGACCAATTATGGTTCAAGGGATTGGACGCCAGTCAGCGCCACACACAGACCCCTCTGATCAGGACAGCGTTTCACAAGGGCAGTGAAGGGGTTACATACAACCACAGCTGAATCCCGTTTGCTGCCATGAGCTCCTGCCAGGGCAGCTATTTACCTAGTTGCTGGGGTACCACCGAGGCTGCGACCGCTTCTGTTTATCTAAAAATTGGGTCAGTGACAGCTGGGTGTGGTGTATTGATCTGTTACTCATTCATGTCAGCCTGCCAGGAATCCAGATCCCGGCTACAGTGTGCTGTGTGGGATCCACGTCTATTTCTGAACCATCCAAATGCCAGCCGTCTACAATGTCTAATAATGTTCACAGGAAGATCATGGCACTGCATGCTCTCACTTTAGATTTAAAGAGACCCTGTTACTACATATAAAATTCTATTATGTTTAAAATAAATGTAGCATATAAAAGCACTTAGCGCTCATTCACACCAACCCACACTTCTAGAACACTTGTATGTTAGTGTCCATGGTGTAGGGGCAGTGAGGAGCGGTGCAATGCGTCGTTTCATTTGCACAGTTGCATCACAATGCTTACTTTTTTCTTTAACGCTCAACTCTGAGAAAATTACTCCTTGCAGTGGGGTTGCACCCAATGCTCAAGGGTTGACTACTCATTGAGGTCAAGGGGACATAGAGAAGAAGATTTACTTATTCAATCCCCTGCACTGCTAGACCTGTCTCTGCAGCGTCTTCTCCCCTACACGACAGCGGTCTAAGGTTCTGATGTCATCAAGGCCAATGCAGAGTCCATAGACCTGCAATGGGCATGATAACGAGGGACAGTTCCACTGGTGTTTCTTTTGAGGGGGGGCAAACAATGCACCCACAGCCACCCCCCTGGTCGGTCGGGTCACCACTCCAAACCCCACTAGTCAGTCCCACACTTACCACATCTATGGCGCGAGCAGCGCTTCCCTCTGGGCGACGGCTTCTCCTGCGTCTCCTCACAGTGGCCGTGCGTCTCCTCCCTCCTCCTCTTAGGCCAATAGGATTGCTTCTCCTTTTGGCCAACCAGGAAACGGGTCTCAAGACCCTCTTCCTGATTGGCCAGCAGGAGAATCAGTGTGACAATAGCGAATGTTCATTTGCTATTGTCACCAACTGGGTGGGCTCGGGGTGCAGAGCCCCCCCTTTTTGAAGCCTCTGGCTCTAATCACATGCTTCAAAAAAAAAATACCCCATGTAGATTAGGGGGCTGGATGCATGGATGGGGGGCACCCATGCTCCCTGCACTACAGGACGCCACTGGACAGTTCACTAGCATAGGGGAGTGCTATGTGCCCAGGGGAGCAGAAGATTGAGTGAGTGCAATGCTTTTACGCTCCCCTAGACCTAAATGAGCATTTGAAGTGACACTAAGGGGTTGATTTACTAAAGCTGGAGAGTGCAAAAATTGGTGCAGCTGTGCATGCTAGCCAATCAGCTTCTAACCTCAGCTTGTTCAATCAAGCTTTGACAATAAAACCTTGAAGCTGATTGGTTTCTGTGTGGAGCTGCACCAAATTTTGTACTTTCAAGCTTTAGTAAATCAACCCCTAAGGGGTTGGTTTACTAAAGGCAAATAGACTGTGCACTTTGTAAAGTGCAGTTGCTCCAGAGCTTAGTAAATGAGAAAAAGCTCTGCTGACTTCCATCATCCACTCATGTGCAAGCAAAAATGCATTTTTTTTTCTTGCATGTGATTGGGCATTCTTTGCAAAGTGAGGCTTTACCTCATTTACTAAGCTCTGGAGCAACTACACATGCAGAGTACAACTGCACTTTGCAAAGTGCACAGTCTATTTGCATTTAGCAAATCAACCCCTAAGGGTCCAATCACACCAGGTGCAGTGGGACTGTATTGAACGTCTATTTCAGCGCAGTCCCACCGCAAAACAAGGCAAAATGCTTTGTCTCACATGTAAACTAAAGAAATTCTCAAGCATGTCCAAATCAAGAATTAGGACACCAACATACTGAACATCTGAATACTGGACTCAAAAACATACAACTGAAAATATGTGCGTTGTCACTTTAATCAAAAAACAACATTATTGTCAAAATGACAAAAGGAAAGGGTGCAAAGAGGAAAATAAATCTCTTTTACTGGTGAATATTGTTAAAAAAACAATAAATGAGAAATGTATTTAACCACTTGACCACTGAGCACTTAAACCCCCTTCCTAACCAGACCAATTTTCAGGTTTCAGTGCTCTCACATTTTGAATGACAATTACTCAGTCATACTACACTGTACTCATATGAAATTTTTGTCCTTTTTTCCCCCACACAAATAGAGCTTTATTTTGGTGGTATTTAATCACCATTGGGGTTTTTATTTTTGCGCTATAGATGGAAAAAAATTATTTTCTATTCATTTCTGTTATAAAATGTTGCAAATTAGTAATTTTTTTTTATACGTTTTGGCCAAAATTTATATTGCTACATATCTTTGGTAAAAGTAACCCAAATCAGTGTATATTATTTGGTCTTTGTGAAAGTTATAGAGTCTACAAGCTATGGTGCCAATCACTGAAAATTGATGCCACCTGATGTACTGGCGGCCTATCCCATTTCTTGAGACACTATCAAGCCAGGAAAGTACAAATACCGCCAAAATGACCCCTCTTTGGAAAGTAGACAGTCCAGAGTATTTAGTAGGAGGCATGCAAGTTTTTTGAAGTTATACTTTTTTCCCACAATTCTTTGCAATATAAAGATTTTTTTTTTACAAAATTGTCATATTAACATGTTATTTCTCACACCCAGCATATGCATACCACAAATTACACCCAAAAATACATTCTACTACTTCTCTTGAGTATGGCGATACCCCATGTGTGAGACTTTTACACAGCCTGGTCACATACAGAGGCCCAACATGCAGGGAGCACCATCAGGCGTTCTAGGAGCATAAATTACACATCTCATTTCTTGACTCCCTTTTGCATTATGAAGGTACTGGAGCACCAGGACAATGAAAACGCCCAAAGAATTACCCCATTGAGGCAAAATTAGTCTTTTGAACATGTCATTTTTTCCACAAGTTTTTGGAAAATATGGATAGAAAATGAAAACACTTTTTTTAACACAAAGTTGTCAATTTATACAATATTTCTAGCACATAGCATGTACCTAGCAAAAACTACACCCCAAAATATATTCTGCTACTCCTTCCGAGTATGGCGATACCACATGTATGACACTTTTACACAGCTTGGCCACATACAGAGGCCCAACATTCTGGGTGCACCGTCAGGTGTTCTAGGGGCATACATTTAAAATCTAATTTGACTACCTATTACACTATTGTGAGGCACTGTAGTGGCACGGATGATCAGTGTAGTCGCACTGATGGGCACTGTAGTGGCATAGATGGGCACTGTAGTGGAATGGATATGTCACAGATGAGAACTGATGTGGTATGGATGAGCATGAATGAGGCATAAATGAGCATGGATGTGGGTAGATGAGCCGTGGAGGGGGATGACTGAGCATGGATGGGGATGGTTGCGCACGGATACGGATGGCTGAGCACAGATGGATCGCTGTGGATGGATGGATGGCTAAGCACGGCTGCATGGGTGAGCATGGATGCATGGGTGAGTACGGATGGATGGGTGAGCACGGATGGATGGGTGAGCACGGATGGATGAGTGAGCACGAATGCATGGGTGAGCACGGATGCATGGGTGAGCACAGATGGATGACGGAGCACGGATGGATGAGTGAGCACGAATGCATGGGTGAGCACAGATGCATGGGTGAGCATGCATGCATGGGTGAGCATGGATGCATAGGTGAGCACAGATGGATGGCGGAGCATGGATGCATGGGGGAGCATGGATGCATTGGTAAGCACGCATGAATGGGTGAGCACGGATGCATGGGTGAACATGCATGCATGGGTGAGCATAGATGGATAGAGGTGCATGGATGCATGGGTGAGCACAGCTGGATGAGTGAGCATGGATGCATGGGTGAACATGGATGCATGGGTGAGCACAGATGGATAGCAGAGAACGGATGCATGGGTGAGCACGGCTGGATGAGTGAGCACAGATGCATGGGTGAGCACGGCTGGATGAGTGAGCACGGATGCATGGGTGAGCACAGATGCATGGGTGAGCACGGCTAGATGCGTGAGCACGGATGCATGGGGGAGCACGGATGAGGCTGGATGGGTGAGTGCATGGATGGATGGTTGGGGTGTCACAGAACTGGCACATAGCAGTGCTGTGGGCACTACAGATCCTGCCCACAGCACCGCTGCTTCTGATCTCTCCTCCTCTCACACTGCACCAATCGGTGTGGAGAGGGGAGAGATAAGCCGGATATCCGCCGGCTTGTTTACATCTGAACGCTCCGTCATTTCACAGAGCGTTCACATGGTAAACGACCGATGCGGTAAACGGCCGCTGCGGATGCTCCCAGGTGCACGCGCCAGGGGCGAGCGCGGGAGCGGATTCTGGAAGGACATTATAGTACGCCCTCCCAGAACAATGGATCCACCTTACGACCGTGTTTCTATATGACATGGTCGGCAAGCGGTGAAAGAAAATACGTTCAAATTTATTAATAAAAGCCACTCACAGGAGAAGATCGGCAATACACAGAGTCCTTTGTGTATTGGTATTTTTGATGTGCTGTTTTTAATTTTGGGTGTGTTTACACTTGCGGATGAAGGGGAGGGGCAAGGAGGGTGTTGGTGGTAAAAGAAGGGGTTGAGCCACTATTTTTACATCCCCTGTCCACCCCTCTTAGCCTAGCACAGTGGCCATGTGGGATTGAACACATGTTGAGGCCGAGATGCTTTGTGGCCTCAAAATATTACCCCTTGTCACTTTCAGAAGTCACTACTTTGAGTGAATGGATCTGATAAGTCACAGAATTCCCTATCCCATTCACAGATCGTGTTAGAGGCAGAGTAATGTATTAAATAACTTTTCTCATTGGATGAGGAGGAAGGAGGGGGTGGGTCCCTGCTGGACAATCTTTACTACTGTGCTGCCTGAAGACTCAAAGCTGTTACCCACTGCAGTGCAGGAGGTTCAGAGCCAGGAAGAGGACTGGCATCCCTGCAGTGAGCATTTCTCCAGGATCCAGCTGCTTGCACAATGTGGGACATCCTTCCTTACAGGTAAGGGATGTGACTAAAGCTGTAGAGATTTTTAGCTAAACATTGGCTTTTCAACCTCTGTCAGACTTGTATTGCTTGGGCAAGTGAATACAAAGTGCTGGGACCCTGAGACTGCTTTATATATTTGTTTTATAATATTGTTACTGTCCAGTAGTATAGTGGTGGGTTAAATACTGAGATTCTAAATATTAAAGTGCTACTAAACCCACAACAGTTAAATCAGTCTGTATATGCAGTAAAGCATGCTTGTTATATGCACTGTGGAACCTAAGGGGTTAATCCCTTTGCATTGTGTAAAAAGTGCTAATAGAACAGAGCCCTAGGAGGCACTCTGCACATGCTCAGTTTGGTGTGTACTGCTAGATAGTTTATTTTTCTTTTTTTTGGGGGGGGGGGGGGGAGAGTGCTGTGATCAGCACAGGGCCAATCATTACTGTCCAGACAGAGGGTCAGGAGACATTCAGCCTCATAGGACAGTCAGAGGAGAATGAAAACTTAATTTATAAGCTTTAACCAGTGCTTGGCCAGACACTGATAGAAATCACAAGACTGCTATATACTGCAGATGAGAAAAGGTATTTAGCAGTTTATATTTACTAAAATAATTTTATTTCCATGTTCTGTGTACTGTGGGAGACCAGATATAGTGAATACAGGGTCCTGGGTTTAGTAACACTTTAAGATGGCAGCTAGTGTACACCGAAGGGTTTTCACAGTCACCTTGAGGTGAAATGGAGATAAGTGGATCGGGAATTAAAGCATCACACTGTGATTTTGAAGCCCAAGTTTATTCCAATGATAGATTGCTTAATCATGGGCTGAACAGCAATATACCGGGACGTCGCTGGACTTTGAGTGGTTATACCAAGATAATGGCAGCCGTCGAATTTCTTGTAAAAGCATTCCTAGCGGCTAATTAGCCGCTGGGTCGCTTTTACAAACGGCAGGAGGGGACACCCCCCCGCACGCTGCCGCCTTCCACGGCTCTCCCATCACATCAGGGGACCTGAGTTTACAGCCAGTGGTTTCGCTGACTGACCAAAGAGCTGATCAAGAAACCAGAAGCGATGAGCATTTCATCACTTCCGGTTTCGCCAGTTGTAAACAAACCATTGGTAGTTTGAAAAAAGCATTGGATCACTCAGTAAACAATGTTTTCCCCTAGCAATGGGACTTTAAAGTCACAAGCGTATGTACAGAACTGTATAAAGTTTCAAAGTTTAATAGTATCAAAATTTGCATTAAATTAAAGAGAAAGTAAACCCTGATGTTACTCTGCAATGTAAAATCATAATGGTTAGTATGCATCGTATATTAGCCCATTATGTGCCACATACCTGCATTGGAAGCCCGCAATGTCCCCACTCCAGGCAGCGTCTATCTTCTGTTCCTCTTCCTTCCGGGGGCCGCGATCTCCGGCTCTGTGACTGGCTGGAGTCGCGTGACGTCACTCCCGCACATGCACGCGGGAGCCACCAGTCAGCACAGCACAATCACAGTGAAGGAACGGCATGGAGGCCGTTTCTTCACTTCGCATGTGCCCGATGACGTGGGCACACGCAGTACACTGCATATCTCCTAAACTGTGCTGGTTTGGGAGATATGCAAGGAGCCTACAGGTAAGCCTTATCATAGGCTTACCTGTAGGTTAAAGTGGTTGTTACAGGTTGATAACCACTTTAAACAATAATGTACACGAATTAAGTAAAATTTCTGAGTGGTCAACAATTGAAATACATATTACCAAACCATGTATTACATGGTATGGAAGCAAATATAAGTAAGGTTACATATAAATCGATTCCAACGCGCTTCGGTGTGACTTCAACTCCTTCATCAGAGATAGTCCATTTTGCAGTTTAATGTAAATACAATCTATAAGATAAAAAGCGAATTACAATAATATCATACAACAATTGGCTGCTTATATAGCAGGGAATGAAGCAGTTGATGT
The DNA here is from genome assembly GCA_018402905.1 of Glandirana rugosa. Classification (NCBI taxonomy): domain Eukaryota; kingdom Metazoa; phylum Chordata; class Amphibia; order Anura; family Ranidae; genus Glandirana; species Glandirana rugosa. The sequence continues at coordinate 176,360 of BLSH010078348.1, read as the reverse complement.
AATACACGCAATGCCCAAAAAATCATAGCTCAAAGCCAGTCAGCACATTAAAAGCAGAAGTAAAGCTCGTGGCTACCAGGGACCACACATGGACAGATGAGCAAACGGAAACCCAGAGAGGGTAGAATAATGAATAGTGAGAGAGGGGGCTGCACAGGGGATCGTGCACACTGGGACCAATTGGTGTCCCTGAGGGAGAAAAAGGTAAAAAAAAAATGTATCAAGTATATCTGTAATATATATAAGTATAAATATAATATACTGTATAATCGTACTGTGCCGCCATATGAACATATACCCAGAGTGTGATGAATAATAATAGTGAACCTAACTCTGTATTTGATGTAACTTTATATAATAGCTTCTAACTGATAATTGTTATTAAACCAGGTCATAAACAGCTGGGGCCTGCAGAAAAGTCCCTATTAAATAGAGAAGATGTAACATAGGTAAATATGAGGTCATTTAGTCTATATATCATAACAATGCAATAGCATTGTGCCGAGAGATGCAAGTATAGCCACCTACCTAAGAAGTCTAAGTCCCAGATGTGATTGCAGGAATGCATAAGAAGTATGAAATACCGGGTAAAATCACAGTGCTGAGAGAGCGCTGCGTCTGATAAGTTCTAAAAGTGGAATAAACAAGTATATCAATATCGATCTTATCATGATAATACTGTATATACCATATATACGATATGATTGAGGTTGGACGGAGCAGCAGAGACTGTATATATCCATTTGCAGAGTCTGCGTTTGGGTCCATGAAAAGCCAGTAGCCATGAAAGGGGACATCCTAACTCCTGCATTTATATGGTTGCTGCCAGATTGAAAGACCTCCCCAACAGGGGTGGAGACATGGCTCCACGCGTGGAAGCAAAAAAGCTTCCCGAATACACCATAATAGGAGGTGCCCCACAGCGTTGTCCCATGCCCACAACCAAGATGGTGGTCTCTTCCATACCATGTAATACATGGTTTGGTAATATGTATTCCAGTTTTTGACCACTCAGCAAATTAATTCATTTGTGTACATTATTGTTTCATTTTATGCAAACTTTGATATTATTAGGGCTCTTTCACACATGCGGACAGTTCAGGCGGACCTGAACGGATGCTCCATGCACCTCTATGGAGCGACGGATGCCAGTGGTGACATGTCTGCTGACATCCGATCCGGTCCGCTAAATCCAGACGGATGGAAACCTTATTTTCCATCCATCTGGCGGATCCGATCGGATGAAAACGGACAGACGGTCCGTTTTCATCCGATCCCCCATAGAGGAGAGCGGGGGCTCTGACAGGTCCGTCTCTACACAGTGAGCGGGGATGTCAACCCTCGGCTCAGCGGGGATCAGCAGATCGATCCCTGCTGAGCCAGCGGAATCCGTGAAAACAGTCATCACTGTGTGAAAGAGCCCTTCAACTTTAGCATTTTCCACAGTTTTTTTCCACACTCCTGTGCCTTTAGGCCTCATACACACGGACGTTTTTTGACGCATTCTGGCATTTTTTGCAGCTCTCCATGTTAGTCAATGGCCCCATAAAAACGTCTGCGTTTTTGAGCTGTAGATGGCGTTGGCGTTAGTGAGCTGAAAGTAGAACCCACGGCCATCGCGTTCTGAGGCTGTAACGTTTTGGCATTTGACGCCAACGCCGCAAAACGCCAATGCCAACTAATATTGTACCGGCGTTTTCCAGCATTTTTTGACGTCTACGTTTTTAGGTTGAAAAATAGCAGAGGGATGATTTTTTTTAAAAAACGCCTATTGACGCCGATGCTCACTAATGCCGATGCATAACGTTGAAAAAAGATTTTTTTTCCTTGACGTCGGGCCCGACATTTTGTTTATTTTTAAAGATACGCCTGTGTGTGTATGAGGCCTTAAAGTCCCATTGCTAGGGGAAAACATTGTTTCCATATACTATAGGGATGTTGGCCTATAAAAGCAGATAATAATTACCTCCAATAATTGTTGTTACAGTTCACTCAGTAAAGAGTACCTGCCACTGCCTATTGCTATCAGATGAAATATTAATATTTTTTCTTGTATTTCTTTTTTATATATTTTTTTACATCCACCAAGGTTTGGCTTAAAAAGGAAAATGAGGGTTATGGACTGCCCTAATCAAAGGCCTGATTTAATGGCCATTGACATTTTGTAAGGGCACTTTGAAACAAGCAATTCATGCAAAGAAATCCACAGCCATCTTGCAACTAAAAGAATTTTGCAACGAGAAGCAGTCATAGACAGACAGTGTGGTAGTCAGTCTCTCTGATATGTGCAACCAAAAAAAGCAAGATTTGAGGAAGGGTGTGCAGCAAATGGCTGTAGCATTCAACACCTAACTTTTTTTACCAAACATTGGTAAACATTGTCCCAGAAGGCCTGCTTTTTTCCTATATGCTAAATGGCTAGCTGTAGTCTTTTCCTACAGGAAAGGGTTTTTTTCTTAAAGGGTTTGTTACCCCAACACTTCATATTCCTGATATGTGCCTGCTGTACCATGTACTTGTATGAGAAAGTATCCTGTTCTCTTTGTATTGCTTTCTTTGTGTGAAATCCCTGAGTTCCTGCCAGTCTCTCTTTTCCTATTAAAAACTGGCCACACTAAGCAGTAGAGCACACCGTGGTCAGTTCTACAGCTATGCTGGAAACTCAGTGTACTCTCCTCCAATGACCAGACTTGTCCTAACATGGGGGGGGGGGGGGGGGGGGGGGGGGGGGGGGGGGGGGGGGGGGGGGGGGGGGGGGGGGGGGGGGGGGGGGG
>BLSH010078348.1:149775-163635 GCA_018402905.1 Glandirana rugosa | reverse complement strand
CAGCACAGAGCGGGGAGCGTAGGCCAGCGAAGTGGCGAAAAGAGTTCCGTGTCGGTGACACTCAAGTCGGTCTTGAGAAAAACAAGAGGGTATGTGTCAAAAGGGCGTGTGGAAGAGGGGAAACGGACGGAGTGGGATACAGAAACGAAATTACATGCATAGATAGAGCCGAAGGTGTTCTACGGTCATAGAACAGTGTATAGTGGAAATTTAGAAAACTCAAGAAAGTGCGTGGCACCCGAGGTGAGCCAGGAGGTGACTGGCCAGGTAACCGATAGCTCGGGTGCCTGTCTGTGCTGGGCACAAACGTGTGGACTAGAGCCCCAGGACATGCTGGGGCAAGCAGCTGGAGTCTGGTACAGCCTATGTAGGAATGTTTCGGTCTGTAGATTTATGACGCATGCTCGGTCTGCTTAACTCATGCACTGTCAGCAAGTTGATGTTCAGCGACCTTGTCTGTGAGGTGGAGAGTTGGTCTCCGAAAAGAGAGTGTAATGCCTAGACATATGTGACAGTAACTAACGCCCCAACCTTAGTATGCGGAATGGTGAATGTAAAATCTGAGATTTAGTGACAGAGTGCTGCAGAATATGTGACAGAAAAGACCCGTGAACTACACCTGACTAACGCTCTATCATTAAGGTCCTGGTATGGATCGAACCTGTAGTAGGAGTGACATGAGTGGAAAAGTCATCTCTCTTTTATTTCCCTACATGGGCTGTCCCACCCTTGTTATGCGGTGGCCCTGATGAAGAAGCGATCCCTACGTTGGGAGGGGTTTCCCTTTTTTTTTTTTTTTTTCCTGGGAAAACATCCAATCTGATGCAGGATGCGACCTGAACTTGACTGACCTAAGGAGAAATGACAGAGAAAACGATGAGTGGCCCGTATGTTAATGCCACTGGAGACGAGTGGCCGATTAAGTGCCACTAAAATGGTGTGTGGCTGATTGTGTGCCACTGGGAATGTGCTTGTAATGGGGTGGTGTTTGTCCTTGCTCGAAGCGATTACGAGGGATTGGTGATGATGCGTGCTCGCATCGGTTGCAAGGAGTTTATGTAAATGTGTGCTCGCAGTGATTGAGAGGTATTATGTTGATGCGTGCCCGCAGTATTTGCGAGGAATTTACGTAAATACACGCATGCAGCGATTGTAAGGAGTTTGACAGTGAGTGTTCGCAGTGATTGCGAGGGGTTTGCGATGATGCGTGCTCGCAGTGATTGCAGCGATTGCAAGAAGTTCAAGTTTGAAATGCATGCTTGCAGCGTTGCGGGGAGTGTCAAACGTGCTGGCAGCGATTTGCAAGGCGTTTAGTTAAGCATACTTGCAGCATTTGTAAGAAGTTTGTGTTTGTACATGCTGACAGAGATCGCAAGGAGTTGTATAGTTACGTGATCGCAGCGTTTGCTAGGGGCTTAAATGATAACACGTGCTTGCAGCGATCGCAATGCCTGCTTGCTGTAATGTATGGAGTAACACATACCTGTGCTTCCAGCGATTTGCAAGACGTGGTCCTCGAATGCATGCTTCCAAGAACCTGTACTGATAAATTGCTGCGATTGCAAAAATGACCTATAAATAGGTGAAAGATGAAGATAGTAAATAGCAAGTGGGGTGTATTGTGGCCAAATTAACCGTAACTGTGCTTGGCGTGGAACTTGAACCGATGCCATGGATCTATACGAATTGGTAGAAAGGAAAAAACACGAACCGATACGAAACGGTAGTGGCTTTAGCAAAAAGTGGGTCGACTTAAATTACATGTGAACTGATTTGCTTCGATGCCAATCCGTGGTAGGAAATAACATAATTGAGGATAATTAGCGGCATGACACTAACATAATTAATGCAAATTGGTAGTAGGAACAGTCATGTACCGATGCGAATCGGTGGTAGGAACGATCATAAACCGATGCGAATCGGTGGTAGGAACGATCATGAACCGATGCGAATCGGTGGTAGGAACGATCAAAAACCGATGCGAATCGGTGGTAGGAACGATCATAAACCGATGCGAATCGGTGGTAGGAACGATCATAAACCGATGCGAATTGGTAGAAGGAACGGTCATGAACTGATGCGACTCGGTAGAAGGAACGGTCATGAACTGATGCGACTCGGTACCGGGGACTGCCATGAACCGATGTGACTCGGTACCGGCATGAACCGATGCGACTCGGTACCGGCATGAACCGATGCGACTCGGTACCGGCATGAACCGATGCGACTCGGAAGAAGGAACGATCATAAACCGATGTGAATCGGTAGTAGGAACGATCATGAACCGATGCGAATCGGTAGTAGGAACGATCATGAACCGATGCGAATCGGTAGAGGAACGATCATGAACCGATGCGAATCGGTAGTAGGGACTGATATGAACCGATGCGAATCGGTAGAAGGAACGGTCATGAACCGATGCGACTCGGTACCGGGGACTGGCATGAACCGATGCGACTCGGTACCGGGGACTGCCATGAACCGATGCGACTCGGTACCGGGGACTGCCATGAACCGATGCGACTCGGTACCGGGGACTGCCATGAACCGATGCGACTCGGTACCGCCATGAACCGTTGCGACTCGATACCGCCATGAACCGTTGCGACTCGGTACCGCCATGAACCGATGCGACTCGGTACCGCCATGAACCGATGCGACTCGGTAGTGGAATGACATGAACCAACACGAGTAATAGGAAATTACATGAATCGGTAGTAGGAAGTGGCGTGAACCGATGCTAATCGGTAGTAGAAAACACCACAAAGCGCTGAGAATCGGTAGTGGAATAACATGAACTGACATGCGTCAGCAATAGGAACTGACATGAAGCGATGCGAATTGGTAGTAAGAAATGACATGAAGCGATGCAAATCGGTAGAAGGAACAGTCATGAACCGATGCGACTCGGTACCGGGGACTGACATGAACCGATGCGACTCGGTACCGGGGACTGGCATGAACTCATTCGACTCGGTACCGGGGACTGACATGAACCCATGCGACTCGGTAGCGGGGACTGACATGAACCCATGCGACTCGGTAGCGGGAACTGACAAACCCATGCGACTCGGTAGCGGAACTGACGAACCCATGTGACTCGGTAGCGGGAGCTGACATGAACCCATGCGACTCAGTAGTGGAATGACATGAACCAACATGAGAAATAGGAAATTACATGAATCGGTAGTAGGAAGTGGCGTGAACTGATGCTAATCGGTAGTAGAAAACACCACAAAGCGCTGAGAATCGGTAGTGGAATAACATGAACTGAAATGCGTCAGCAATAGGAACTGACATGAAGCGATGCGATTTGGTAGTAAGAAATGACATGAAGCAATGCGATTTGGTAGTAAAAACGGTATGAACTGATGTGAGTCGGCAGGAAGGGTAACCCATCGGGAAGATAACATGGACTGGGTAAACAACATGACCGGTATGAATTGGCAACTAGGTACATATTGGACTGTGGCAAGTATCTGACATGGATCGTTTGTGGGGTAGAAAATGCACCGATGCAACAATCGGTAGTCAAGAAAATAACATGAACCGATCGAAATCGGTTGAAGGGAAGGCATGAACCGATACGAATTGGTAGATAGGGTAATAAAACGAAGAGAGTAAGTGACATGGTCCGATGCGACTCGGTGTGTGCGATGCATCCGATACAAACCGTTGTGACTAGGCTCGAATCAGATTGTGGTGAGTATGCAATGGATTCGGTACAAATCGATTGTGAGGTGAATGGTATGATCGATACGAATTGGTTGTGGCATGCATGAATTTAATCTCATACGAGTTTGAAATGGCTTCAACTGAACACCACCCAACCCCCGAGGCTAATTGAGTGCAGCCAAGGCCCAGGTGGGTCCAATTACCCCTCAATCAGCCACAGAAGCTGTGCAAACAATACATGCTAATCACCCAATGGATGCAATGGCAACCCCCATAGACAGTGAATGCTGTGAGCAACAAAGCCTGCATCGAGTGATATTGGATAACGGCCGACAGTGGCTCGAGGCTTGGCTCTGAGAATGTATCGTAAAATAGGCAGAGGGAAACTTTCAAATCTACCATGCCTGTGCCGTATGATGTCAGGCCACAAATGACACCAACTTGGGGGCAGCTAAGTACAAAAGGAGATGCAGGATAGGAAACATAAAGAATTGTAACATAGCGTATGAAATGAAAGGATTCGAATCCTACCTGCAACAGCGAGCGAGCTGGTAATCGAACGCACAGACTCACAAACATGACGTGAGGTGGGGAGAGCCGGCCCAGTAACATGTGCTATCGTGCACTGGAACCGACAAAGAGCCTGGAGAGTGAGGGTGCTTAAATACCCTCCGGGCTCCTCCCATAAATTCAGGCCAGCCCACTGGCCTTCCTACATATATATATACTAGACTGTATATATTTTAATACACCACGCCAATTGTACTATATACCATACGTACACCCCGAATGCACTGATATATAGTGTACACTCAATATGCTGTGTATATATATATATATATATATATATATATATATACACACAGTATCTCACAAAAGTGAGTACACCCCTCACATTTGTGTAAATATTTTATTATATCTTTTCATGTGACAGCACTGAAGAAATTACGTAAAGTAGTGAGTGTGCAGCCTGCATAACAGTGTAAATTTGCTGTCCCCTCAAAATAACTCACACAGCCATTAATGTATAAACCACTGGCAACAAAAGTGAGAACACCCCTAAGTGAAAAATCACCAAATTGAGCCCAAAGTGTCAATGTTTTGTGTGGCCACCATTATTTTCCAGGACTGCCTTTACCTTCATGGGCATGGAGTTCACCAGAGCATCATAGGTTGCCACTGGAGTCCTCTTCCACGATGACATCACGGAGCTGGTGGATGTTAGAGACCTTGCGCTCCTCCACCTTCCGTTTGAGGATGCCCCACAGATGCTCAATAGGGTTTAGGTCTGGAGACATGCTTGCTCCGGCCCATAATGTTCTCAATGGCGCGAACGGATGAACACCTGATGTTTGAGTCGAACATGGGTTCGACTCGAAACGGGAGCTCATCCCTAATGGTAACGATGATAGCGGAGATGATGATAATGACACTCCAGCCCTCTGACTGCTGGAATCAGCTTCCACCACCTCTTCCCTCGTGGTCCTCCCGGATCGATCGCTGTGGCTGCACGCAGGTATCAGGAACAAACTCCGCTGGTAGCAGGTGAGTCTTCCGGATCATCCACTGTAATGCTGAACCGCTGCAAACCGCCAGGCTTGTTTTAGTAGGCCGCAACTCTGCCAACAGAGCACACAGGGTCCTGCTTGATCGATCACCGCCGCCCAGAGACAGCGCGTCAATCCGCACCCTCCGATTTAAATAGACTCTCCCACGAGGCACTGCCTCTCCCAGGAACCTTCCTATGCAGCAAAGTCTGATGGGAAATGTAGTTTTTCTACAGTACAGTCTGATAGATAGATAGATCCTTGAAAACACACTACAAACCCCAGAATGCATTTCTTACAGTACAATCTGAGCCAGCTAATAAACTGACAATAGGGGGAAACAGCTGTATTATATCAGCAAGCAGGGAAGTCTTTATTGCCAGGAGTATAATACTCAGCTCCTGGCTACATATATATATATATTTATATATACAGTACCTCACAAACGTGAGTACACCCCTCACATTTTTGTAAATATTTTATTATATCTTTTCATGTGACAACACTGAAGAAATTACACTTTGTTACAATGTAAAGGATTGAGTGTACAGCTTGTATAACAGTGTAAATTTGCTGTCCCATCAAAAAACTCAACACACAGCCATTAATGTCTAAACCGCTGGCAACAAAAGTTAGGACACTCCTAAGTGAAAATGTCCAAATTGGGCCCAAAGTGTCAATATTTTGTGTGGCCACCATTATTTTCCAGCACTGCCTTAACCCTCTTGGGCATGGAGTTCACCAGAACTTAGCAGTTTGCCACTGAAGTCCTCTTCCACTCATCCATGATGACGTCATGGAGCTGATGGATGTTAGAGACCTTGTGCTCCTCCACCTTCCGTTTGAGGATGCCCCACAGATGCTCAATAGGGTTTAGGTCTGGAGACATGCTTGGCCAGTCCATCACCTTTACCCTCAGCTTCTTTAGAAAGGCAGTGATCATCTTGGAGATGTGTTTGGGGTCGTTATCATGTTGGAATACTGCAGCCGTGGTGTATCTAGATTTTGCAAAAGCATTTGATACAGTTCCCCACAAACATTTACTGTACAAACTAAGGTCTCCCAACATGGATCAAAGAGTGAGTACCTGGATTGAAAACTGGCTACAGGGGCGAGTCCAGAGGGTGGTGATAAATGGGGAGTACTCGGAATGGCCTGGTGTAGAAAGTGGGGTTCCCCAAGGTTCTGTCCTGGGACCAATCCTATTCAATTTATTCATAAACGGTCTGGAGGACGGGATAAACAGCTCAATCTCAATATTTGCGGATAGTACCAAGATAAGCAATAATTTCTCCACAGGACGTGGAAACCTTGCAACAAGATCTGAACAAATTAATGGGGTGGGCAGACAAGTGGCAAATGAGGTTTAAAGTAGAAAAATGTAAAATAATGCATTTGGGTACCAAGAACATGAACGCAAACTACTCACTAGGGGGAGAGCCTCTGGGGGAATCTAGGATGGAAAAGGACCTACGGGTCCTAGTAGAGAACAGGCTCAGCAGTGGCATGCAATGCCAAGCTGCTGCAAGCAAAGCTAACAAAATGTTGGCATGCATCAAGGAAGGGACAAACTCCAGGGATAAATCAATTATTCTCCCACTATACAAGTCTCTGGTGAGGCCGCACCTGGAGTATGCCATCCAATTCTGGGCACCAGTCCTCAGGAAGGATGTCCTGGAACTAGAAAGGGTTCAGAGAAGGGCAACAAAGCGAATTAAGGGATTGGAGGACCTAAGTTATGAGGAAAGATTACAAGCACTGAACTTATTCTCTCTGGAGAAGAGACGCTTGAGAGGCGATATGATTTCAATGTACAAATACTGTACTCGTGACCCCACAATAGGGACAAAACTATTCAGCGCAAGGGAGTACACAAAGACATGCGGCCATTCACTAAAAATAGAAGAAAGGCGGTTTAACCTTAACCACTTCCCGACCAGCGCCGTAAATAGGCGGCTGCTGGTTTTGAGTGGCTGAACCGGGATATAGCCTGCAGCTGCAGGCTATATCCCGGTACTGTTTTTTAGAGCAGACGGTTGGCTATCCGGGGATAATGACTGATCCGGCACGGGAGCCACTCAGTCGCTAACCCCGGGGGCGGGAGGGGACACCCCCCCTCCCGCCACCTTCCGCCGCACTTCTCTGGCCTCCCGTCCCACTGGGAGACCGGAGCTACGATTCGGCGCATCCCCCTTCTCAGAGGAGACCTGAAGGAAGCCGGAATCAGCTCCAATAGGGTGTCCTTCAGCAAATTTCAGAAGCAACGTCATAACGTCACTTCCGATTTACCCGGCAGCTAACGACGCCGGTTTTAAAAAATTACAGTATTCAGAGTCGCCGTTTTTGGTGATCTGAATACTGTGAAGTGTAAAGTAGGGAGTACCTGTCACCACATATTTCTATCACAAGGGATGTTTACATTCCTTGTGATAGCAATAAAAGTGATCAGAATTTAAAAATGTGTTAAAAATAAATAAATAAATAAAATTAAAAAAGAAATTTAAAGCGCCACCGTCCCCGCAAGCTCGCGCAGCAAAGGAAACGCATACGCAAGTCGCGCCCGCATATGAAAACGGTGTTCAAACCACACATGTGAGGTATCGCCGCGATCGCCAGAGTGTGAGCAATAATTCCAGCAAAAGACCTCCTCTGCACCTCTAACCTGGTTACCGTTAAAAAATTTTAAATCGTCGCCTATGGAAATTTTTAAGTACCGGACTTTGTCGCCATTCCGCGCAATTTTCAACTGTAACATGTATGGTATCTATTTACTCAGCATAACATCCTCTTTCACAATATACAAAAATATTGGGCTAACTTTACTGTTGTTTTATTTCTTAACTCAAAAAACTGAAATGTTTCCAAAAAAATCTGCTTGAAAGACCGCTGCGCGAATACCGTGTGACAAAAAGTATTGCAACAATCGCCATTTTCTTCTCTAGGGTGTTAGAAAAATATATATATATAATGTTTTGGGGCTCTACGTAATTTTCTAGCAAAAAAAACTGTTTTTAGCTTGTAACCAACAAATGTAAAAAAGGGCCCCGGTTGGTAAATGCTTAAACTGCGTAGAGGGTTTTTTTACGGTAAGAGCAGTGAGGATGTGGAAGTTTCTTCACCAAGCAGTAGTTTCTGCTGGGAGTATAGATAATTTCAAAAAACTATTAGATGCGCACCTAAGGGACCACAACATTGAGGGATATACAATGTAATACTGACATAAAAACACACACATAGATTGGACTTGATAGACTTGTGTCTTTTTTCAACCTCGCTGACTATGTAACTATAGAGAGTGAGAGCGATAACAGCAAATTTAACACACCTACTCCCCATTCACACAACGAGTCGCATGACACCAGGGAGGGAAAATGGCTGATTGAGGCCAGTTTGGACATTTTCACTTAGGGGTGTACTCACTTTTGTTGCTAGCGGTTTAGACATTAATGGCTGTGTGTTGAGTTATTTTGAAGGAACAGCAAATTTACACTGTTATACAAGCTGCGCACTCACTACTTTACATTGTAGCAAAGTGTAATTTCTTCAGTGTTGTCACATGAAAAGATATAATAAAATGTTTACAAAAATGTGAGGGGTGTACTTACTTTTGTGGGATACTGTACATATATATATATATGTACTGTTTTTTTACAATAAAGGCATCAGTTTAACACAGTGTTTCTCAAACTGTGTGCCGCGGCACACTAGTGTGCCCCGGGAGAATTGCAGGTGTGCCATGGGAAGCATCGAGAGGGGGTACCCCAGGTCTTGTAGTGCTCGTTTTACATTATTAGGCCCGAGTCCAGGGCAGCAAGCCGATGATCCGCTGGCCTCTACTGCGGCCGACACACCGGTTGCTAAGATCGCCTGTGCCTGGCGTCTAGCAACCAGTGAGGTCACAACGTCGCAAGGGTCGAGAGTGAGGCGAGGGCGCCCCAGCATTCACAGCGGAGGAGGATTTTAAATTTCTCCTCCGCCACATCTTGCCTAGTGAATCAATTTTGGTTCCAGCTCCAACCACCTCCCTCCATCTTCTCCAGAGCCAGAGCCTGAGCCCAAGGAAAGGGAGCATGAGCACGTTTAACGGAAAGAAGATTTGGATTTGCGTTACCTTCTGCCATCTTTCCCCCTATTACATTTAGGTGTCTGCATCCTGGATGATCTTTGCTATGGATAACACCCCCCTCATCTATATAGTTACTCAAAGTTCGGCATAAGGTAATGTTGAGAGATAAAAACTATAGAACAAGGTTATAAACATTTAGGATATGGAAAGCTTATACCTCTAAACATGGCATAGAAGATACTGGAAAACTCTAATTAGATATCTGCGGGCTACTGCATAGAAATCCTAGAATTACCAGTAGGCCGTAGCCATTACTACTGTTTGAAAACATTTGTTGTAATTCTCTATTGACCTGACAAGTATTCTATGTAGCAGGATCACTGCAGTGCTTACACAAGGGCTAAACTACATATGCGGTTTTAATCTCAGACAGCTAAAATATTTAACCACATATTTGCTATTACATAGTTTATAACAGATGCTGGGATTTACCTGTATAATTTATGAACGCTTCCTGGGTATAAATATGATATGTAACACCAGTGGGGACTTTTTCAAAGATGGCTGATGCCTCACCGGCTCAGTGTTATAAGTACAGAGAAGTCACTTAAAATGTGTTTGGCTCATATTTTTTTTTTTCATATTTTTAGATGATCAAGGGGACCTGAATTTACTGTTTACAGTCACCCAACAGCCTTTACAACAGTTAAACAATTCTGCTTGCTGAAAAGACTAAGTGATGCAGAGCTGTTACTTGTTTTTCTGTACCTCCTTCCCAGTAATTCAGTTGTAATACCTGTTCATTATTTTGCACCTCCTTTACCAGGGTGACAACACTGCAGTGACATTGTCACCATGGAGTTTTAAAGACTTTAAGTAAGTGAGAAACAAAAACATTTCATTTCAGGTACATCAAAACAAAAGGTGTGCAAAGCCTTAGCTTACACTTGCGGTTGGGGAGGGGGGATTTTTTACCACCCCCAAGTGCAAATTCAGCCCTACGGAGCTATATACATTATCTGTGCTGTCTTGTTTAGCAGGCATGCTGTCCTCCGAACACAACCCATTCAAGTGAATAGGACGTGCCTCATCCATCCCACAATGGTGTGCAATGCACATGGTTTTGGAGCAATACTGTGGGCTTTTGAGGGCTAAAACAGGCAGTGAGGAGGGCTAATGGGAATGCAAACAAACCCTCTCAGCCTAAAGTGGATGTAAACCTAAAAAAAAAAAAAAATTCTGCCTGGTAGAGTATAGCATGTCATGTCATCTGTGCCCAGTCTTGCCACAAAGAGTTAACCCAACTGTGAGTAATGACCTTATCTTACAGAAGTATCAGCCCCTTGCTTTGTGAGTCACAAGCAATTTGCTTATCTGCTTCACAGAGCAGAGAAGGTTTTACACTCCCCTCTCCCTCCCTCCTCAATCTCTCAGCATAGAGGTGGGTGGGGAGGCTTGTGACATCACATCTCCACCCACCGAGTTCCAGCAAACAGAGCCCCCCACGACTTTCAGTGTTTTGCACAGCTTCAGGTGCTTACAGGAAGGACATTTGCAATGTAGGGATACATGCGGGAGGCTTGCATGTATATACACATTAATATGGGGCCATTAGTTTATACTGGGTGAGTGGTGGGTTTACATCCACTTTGAAGAGGAACTTTAGGGAAAAAAATAGCAAACATGTTTTTTAGGCAAAAAAGACATACTCTGTCTTTTCTGCATTAAAGTTCCTTACCTTCCTGTAAGTCCTATACACTGAGCTGTGCATGTGCAGCTCAGTGTGCAATTTCAGCAATGCTGAGATGAATTAACTCCTATGCATGGTGGAAATGTCATCTCGGCCTGGTTCTTTTCATCCTGCCAGTGGTGAATGGCACATGAGGTACTGAAGTGGCAGACAAACCATTTCTATTTTTAATCCTCCCAGGTGCAGCACAGCCACTTGCCTGTGAATGCAGCAAATGCACCTGTAGCCAATGGCCCCCTTAGGAGTGGCTGGTTGATGTGGTTCACCTGCTCACAATTGCCCTCAATCACACTCCTACTGGCATCCGGAGGAATTTGGGAATTGAACTTGGATAGGGATTAGGGTAGTTATGGGATGCCCAAAGATCAAACAGTTTTGTACATGGGATCACTATATACACTGTCCAGTATATACACTTCTCTGACTTCACACCAGCAGACTTCTTGCTTCTCTGATAACTCCTAATTCCTCTCTCCTGCACACTTCTTGCTTCTCATTGGTGAGGCCTGGAAGGAAGTTTACCAGCCTCTAAACAAACTTGCACGGCTTGGCTAGCACATGTGAGACCTGATGTAGATTTATCAGGCCTCCGGACCACTCTCTGTGGGTATGGGGTTGAGGTTCCCCTTCTGTAGCAAAGTCAGTTAGTTGGTGCTAGCTAGTAACGATGGACTACAACTCCCAGCCCATCCGCACACATACTTGCCAACAGTCCCTATTTTCCCAGGACAATCCCGAATGTTGGACCCTGGTCCCGATCGGAGTCTACCCCGACCAAAATCCCGGGATTTTTATCTTTTCCTGGGTGATGGGGCTGAACTTCTTATGGCACCGGCTGCAGAGCTGGCTTCAAAATCATGGCCCACAATATTGCCGTATGATCTTTTTCCGGCTCCAGGACTCTTTCCCCTGGTGTTCAGTGGGGAGGGGAGGGGCCTTCGCCATACCATGATCTGTGATGCTGCACTATATACCATGATCTGTGATGCTGTGCTGTATGCTCTGTCTTGTGAGGCATCATGGTTAGTTGAATGATTTCATTTTATATTACAATGTAATTATAGAAATAATGCTCTCCAATCATCTGGATACCATACCAACCTTAGTGCCCCGATGATTGAAGCGCTAACATCAGGTGTTAGGAGTATCTTTATCTGCTGATTGTTAAACTTCCTGGAATACACATATTGCTATTGGGGTGTAGGATCTGGGCCTGCTGTCCCTCCATCCCTCTTTCTTTCCTTCCTTCTCTCTCCTTCCCTCCCTTTTTCTTTCTTTCTTTCTTTCTTTCTTTCTTTCTTTCTTTCTTTCTTTCTTTCTTTCTTCCTCCATCCCTCATTCATCTCAGACGTGAACCACACCCCCTTTGAGCCATGCCCCATTTAAGTCACACCCACTATTTAGTTTAAGCCACGCTCATTTTTCGCTGCAGCGTGCTTTACGTGCTGCATTATTGTCCTCCACCTATGACACACCTACAAATGAATGCCACCCCCTAATTATAATAAAACCCCACCTACAGACGAAAAAGTTTCCAAATACATTTTTTGACATTGTTGGCAACTATGCGCACACTGTCCATGACACCAGGCCCCAATTTCCTCCTGCACCTTCTCCGGACTGTCTTCTTCCCAATCTGTCTTGTGCATCTCACTCCCATGGGTCGTGTCACTAACTGTTACTTGTAGTTCCTCCCGGAGATCTCTCTGGTAGTGTTCTCACTCCTGCTGTCCTCTTCCGCTCGCCCTTGTGCCTCTCCTCCAGGATCTTTCTCTCTCCTCCTGGCTGCACCCGAGAACTGCCAGGCCGAGGTCAAGCTCCCCAGACTAGGGGCTTTCTCAGGCCCTGACCGCCTCCACACTACTCCATTTCCATCTCTTCCACCCAAACTTCTCCTTCCCCCACTGGGCAGACCACAGTATTTAAAGATTGGTCAGGGCTCTTTAACATACATCAAAAAGCCTCACCTCCTCTTCCCATCCCCTTTTCCAGAACTTTCTGAAAAAGAGGGGAGGGGTAACCAAGGGGTGTTGCTTCCTGCAGTCTCCAGTCCTCCCTGGGCCACTCCCCTGCCCAGGATCAAAACAATCAGGCCTGACTCTCAGGCAGACTTGACTAAATTTTACCTACTCTCCACAAAAATCTACTCCTAAGCACCTACCTATGGTAGAGGGCGCTACACTCCCTTTACATCTCAGGCTAGTGTAGGGAGAGCATACTACCGCCGCTGTGAGGGATAGATTAATGATCTAATATGATCTCATCCTGCATTACAGACAGGTTCCTGGCGGTGCTGTCAGGGGAAAGGTTAGCGTTCTAAAACCATCTGATACTGGACTAGGTACAGTTTACTAGTGCTGTGAGGGATAGATTACCGATCTAATATAATCTCATCCTGCATTACAGGCAGGTTCTTGGAGGTGATGTGAGGGGAAAGCTTAGAGTTCTAAAACCATCTGATACTGGACTAGGTACAGTATACTAGTGCTGTGAGGGATAGAATACTGATCTAATATCGTCTCATCCTGCATTACAGACAGGTTCCTGGCGGGGCTGTGAGGGGAAAGCTTAGCGTTCTAAAACCATCTGATACTGGACTAGGTACAGTTTACTGAAGGACAGATTATTGTTCTAAAATCATATCACAGTGCTATAGGGAGAGGTTCCTGCTGCTCCTGTGAGGGACAGATTATTGTTCTAAAATTATATCATAGTGCTATAGGGAGAGGTTCCTGCTGCTCCTGTGAGGGACAGATTATTGTTCTAACTTGTTATTAGACAGGGAGTGTCCTCGTCGTCCTTGGAGAGGGATATCGTGATAC
>BLSH010078348.1:132362-145496 GCA_018402905.1 Glandirana rugosa | reverse complement strand
TGCTGTCACAATATGTATATATATATATATATATATATATACACAGTGTATTGAGTGTACACTATATATCAGTGCATTCGGGGGTGTACGGTATATAATACAGTGTAGTGCGGTGTTAAAAAAAATCCCCATCATGTCAGGAAGGCCACAAAGGAAAGGCAGACGCTCCCAGGCCACTAAAAGAGGGCAAGCAGCCTCTGTGTCTTCAGTGAAAAGTGGTGGTGGCGAACCTGGTGCATCCTCTGCAGGCGGGTCACGCTTGTCCTTTTTTCCTGTTGTTGGCCGTGCTATTCAGCCACAACATGCAGAATAGTTGGTGGAGTGGATAACTAAGCCGTCCTCATCCTCTGTCACCTAGGCTCATACAAGTTTGCCTTCCAATGCAGCTGGCAAAGCGGCCTATTCCACCGGATCCTTGTCCACAGTTAATCCTTCTGTAGCCCCACCATCATGCACAGAGGAATCACCAGAATTATTCAACCATAGTGTTGGTTACATGCTGATGGAGGATGCGCAGCAATTTGAAGGCTCTGATGTTGGTTCCCAGGTTGAGGAAGGGAGTAGCGTGAGCCTAGAGACAGGGGGTGCCGCAGAAGCACATGAAACTAGCAGTCATGTTCCCCCAGCTGCAGCATACTGCCAAGTCTGCTCCAGTGACGAGGAGGGAGGGGATGATGAGGACACAGACTGTACTTGGGTGCCTGAGAGAAGAGAGGAGGAAAGTGAGGAGGAGGAGGAGGCACAACTTCAACGAGGCAGGATGTCCTCCAGGGGCCAGCTTAAGGGCAACCACCCAATTGCATCAGACCACAGAGCTTCACAGGTGCAGGGCACTGCTGGCTCCCTGCGGACTTTCAAAAGTTCTTTGGTATGGGCATTTTTCAGCACTTGTGCAGTAGATCCCACCGTTGCCATTTGCAATCTATGTCTGAAGCAGGTCAAGCGCGGCCAGAACTCCAGCCACTTAGGCACTACTGCCTTGACAAGACATATGACAACCAGCCATGCAGTCCGTAGGCAACAGCACCTGAAAAACCCACACCAGAAAACAAGGTGGACTTCGCCTTGCTCCTCATCTGGGATCTCAACCCCTTCTATACCTCCACTCCTCTCCAAAACCTGCACTGAGAGGAATGCAAGTCTAGCAATACGTGTGTCACGTACCTGGTGGGCGAGTCTGACTTATGCAGTGGGTAACCTCCCTTACTACCCTGACTCGGGAACCCATGGTAGAGCAGAAAGGTGGCTCGGGAGTGCAGGATGACACGAGGGTCAGACTGGGTCACTGGTGTTGGTAGGACGTCGGTGGGTGCACTCGTGGAAAAGAAGCGTGAGGAATGAAGGTCTAGCAATGCGTGCCACAAGTATTTGTAGCCTGCCAGGTTCACCACCAGGTGAACTCAGCAGGCAAATATCCCTACCCCAGTTGCTGAACCATAAAAAAAAAATACTGTCCCAGCCATCCACATGCTCAGCGTCTTAATGCTAGCTTGGCCAAATGCTAGCACTCCAACTGCTGCCTTTTCAGCTAGTAGACTCAGCTCCCTTTCGTGAATTTGTGGAATGTGCTGTCCCACAGTGGCAGGTTCCGAAAAGAAATTTCTTTTCACGTAAGGCCATTCCAGCTCTCTACCGTCATGTGGAAGGCAATGTTTTGACCTCGTTGGACAGAGCGGTCAGCAGCAGGGTTCATATTACTGCTGATTCATGGTCCAGCAGGCACTGTCAGGGACATTACCTTTCCTTCATGGCACACTGGGTAACTCCACTGGCAGCTGGGAAGGATGCAGGACAGGGTTCATTGTTGGAGCTAGTTCCGCCACCATGCCTTCAAATAGCTGGTGGTGATTTTGCCACATCTGCCTCCTGGACCCCCTCCTCTTCTTCTACCTCTGTGGCCTCTTCTGCAGAATTGTCCTCTGAACCTACAGTGCTCACTAAGCGTTCAATGGGCTATGCAAGCAGTCAGGCTAAAAGATGCCATGCGGTGCTTGAGTTAGTCTGTCTTGGGGACAGGAGCCACACTGGGGCAGAGATTCTGTCAGCTCTGCGGGGGCAGGCTCAGAGGTGCGTGACACCAGAAATGGTTGTATGCGACAATGGCACCAAACTTCTCTCTGCCCTCCGACAGGGACACTTGACAGATGTTCCATGCTTGGCACACATCTTGAATTTGGTGGTGCAGCGTTTCTTCACCAGGTACCCAGGCTTACCAGATATCCTGAGGCAGGCCAGAAAAGTCTGTGGTCATTTCTGGCGTTCATACAATGCCAGTGCCCGGCTGGCTGACATTTAGCGGTAATTCAACCTGCCCACCAACCGCCTCATTTGTGACATGCCCACCAAGTGGAACTCAACACTAGCAATGCTGCAGCGGCTGCACACACAGCAGATGGCCATCAATGAGTACCTCTGTGAGCATGGCACCAGAACAAGCTCAGGGGAACTTGGCTTCTTTTCACGTCAGTGGCTACTGATCAAGGTTGCATGCACTGTCCTGTCACCATTTGAGGAGGCCACAAGGATGGTGAGAAGCGACAATGCATGCATCAGTGACAATGTCCCTCTAATATTGCTTCTATAGCACACGCTTCGTGGAATCATGGACAGGGCACTGGAGGCAGAACAGCGGGAGGAAGAGGAGAACTTTCTTTCCTCTCAAGGCCCCCTTTATGCAGAGAGCATTCCTGCAGAGCCGCCAAACACACAGGAAGAGGAGGAGGAGGATTATTGTGTCAGCATGGATGTGGAGGATAACACGCAGCAGTCTTCAAGGGATCATGGTTTTCATTCCCCAGAAACCCAAGGAGTTGTACGTGGCTGGGAGGAGGTAGTTCCTGATAATGTCATCCTCAGTGACCCAGAGGACACTCACGCCAGACACTCATGCCACCTCAAACTTACGCTGCATGGGCTCTCTGATTCTGAAACGCCTGCAAAAAGACCCTAGGATTCGTGGTATCAAGGGGAAGGATCATTACTGGCTGGCAATCCTTCTTGATCCTTGTTACAAGGGTAAAGTTGCAGAGCTCATCCTGCCTGCGCAGAGGGGGCAGAGGATGAAACATCTTCAGGATACCTTGAAGAAAAGTTTGTGCAACGCCTTTCCAGACCCTGGAAGGCCACCATGTCCTGGTGCTGGACAACATGTTTCTGAAGCTTCGGCCGTTCAGAGGCAGAGCGGTGGAGGTGGCATACTGACCGATGCCTTTAAAAAAATTTTCAGTCCTCAGCGCCCTCGCCAGGTTCTAGCAACCATCGTCAGTGTCTGCATTATATGGTGCAGGAATATATAGGGGCAAGAGCAGACTTGGAGATCTTTCCAACTGAGCATCCACTGAGTTACTGGGTCTTGAGAATGGATCACTGGCCGGAACTTGCTGAATATGCAATTGAGTTACTGGCCTGTCCTGCATCCAGTGTGCTTTCTGTGCTGCTGCAGGGTTTGTTACCGATCAAAGAGTGCGCCTGTCCACAGACTTGGTTGATAGGCTTGCTTTTATAAAAATGAATCAGTCCTAGATCAGCAGCTATTAAGCCCCTGATGCTGATGAAACTGATTAACATTTGCTAGGGATCTGGGATCCTTTTAAGACTGCCACTGCTCCTATTCCTCCTGTTCGTAATCCAGAAGGATATTTTTTATATTTAGGGCACCGCCAACACCCAAGGCCCAATTTTTAAAGCAGAGTACCACCCATTTAAAAGTCAGCAGCTACAAAAAGTGTAGCTGCTGACTTTTAACAATCGGCCACTCACCTGTCCCTTGCTCCAGCGATGCGGTCGCCTGAGGGCTCGCTCTTAGCCCCCTCCCCTCGGCGGCACCAGCATCATAACTGTGAGAACCTGGCTTCGGCTTCAAAGCCGGGCATGCACTGCGCATGCGAGAGTCGCGCTGCGCCCTGTGACTGGCTCTGCGTATCTTCTGGGACCTGTGACATGTCCCAGAAGACCCCGAGAGGGAGGGGGGAAGGTGGACTTCCTTCCCTGAGCCGCGGCACCAGGGGGAGGAAGTGGACCTGGGACCCTGGGAAAACAGGGTCCCTGGTCACCCCCCCAAAAAAAGACATGCCAATTGTGACATGTCACCTTCCATTAAAGCGGAAGTTCCACTTTTGGGTGGAACTCCGCTTTAAGCACCTGTTTGACTGGGGCATGTCATCACAATTTTTAAACGTATTTAAAACAGCAGGGCCCATTCCTGCTCCCAACAAGAGTAACTGCAAGGGGTTAAAGTGCTCTGGCGCGGCCAATACCCAAGACCCAATTTTTAAGTACCTGTTTGACTGGGGCATGTCATCACAACTTTTAAACTAATTTACAACAGCAGGGCCCGCTTAAAAAAAATGGCATGGGGTCCCCCCAAAATCCAAACCAGACCCTTATCTGAGCACGCAGCCCTGCCATGGCAGGAGGGGGTGGGGACGAGCGTTCGCCCCCCCCTGGACCATACCAGGCCACATGCCCTCAACATGGGGAGGATGCTTTGAGGTCGCCCCCAAAGCACCTTGTCCCCATGTTGATTGGGAGAAGGGCCTCTTCCCCACAGCCCTTGCCGGTGGTTGTGGGGGTCTACAGGCAGGGGGCTTATCGGAATTTGGAAGCCTCTTTTAATAAGGGGGCCCCCAGATCCCGACCCCCCCTATGTGAATAGGTATGGGGTACATTGAATAGGTATGGGGTACATTATACTCCTACCCATTCACAAAAAAAGAGTAAAGTGTTAAATAAACAAGAGGCAATTTTTGACAAGTCCTTTATTGTGTAAAATAGCTCTTTTTCTGTCTTCTTTCTTCCTCCATCTTCTGCCCCTGTCCTTCTTCTGGTCTTCTGCTTCTTCTTTCGGTCTTCTTGCTTCCTCTCTTTATTTTCACGTTCAGTCTTCATCTTCTTCCTTGTTGTTTCACCACCCCCCCGCCCGCTGCTGCAGCTGTGCTGTCCGGGTGCGTCTCCCAGAATGGGCGGTCTGCAGTCTGACAGTTATTGTATAGGTAAGGACGGGGCCACCCAGTGATGTAAATGAGTGATCCCGCCCCCTTCTGACGTCATTCGCCATTTACGTCACCAGGTGGCCCCGCCCCTCCATATTAAAGAAATGTCCGAAGACCGCCAATTCTGGGAGACGCCTCTGGAGCGGAAGAAGATGAAGATTGAAGACGAAGAGAGGAAGCAAGAAGACCAAAAGAAGAAGCAAAAGACCAAAAGAAGGACCGGGCAGAAGAAGATGGAGGAAGAAAGAAGAAAGAAGAAAGAAGAAAGAAGAAGAGCTATTTTACACATTAAAGGACTTGTCAAAAACTGCCTCTTGTTTTTTGAACCACTTTACTCCTTTTTTGGTGAATAGGTAGGGGCATGTGGCCTGGTATGGTTTGGAGGGGGGGCGCTCGCTCGTCCCCACCCCTTCCTGCCATGTCAGGGCTGCGTGCTCGGATAAGGGTCTGGTTTGGATTTTGAGGGGGACCCTGCGCTTTTTTTTTTTTCTTTGGAAATGTCATTTTACTCTGGCTATTTTCTAAACATCACAGAGGTGCGCCTTTTTACAGGCAGACCAAGGGGACCCCCTAGGCACGATATTTAAAGGAATATTTAATTTTTATTGTTTCACTTTAAGCATTATTAAAATCACTGCTCCTGAAAAAACTATTGATTTAAAAACTTTTTTTTGTATTGATACATGTCCCTTAGGGCAGGGCACGGGTCCCCATACACTTTTTATGGCAATAACTTGCATATAAGCCTTTAAAATGAGCAATTTTGATTTTTCATGTTCGAGTACCATTGATTTTAATGGCGTTCGCGTGTTCGCACAAATTTTTTGCCTGTTTGCAAGTTCTGGTGAGAGCCGAACCAGGGGGTGTTCGGCCCATTTCTAATTTCAAAGATATCAACCAGCATTTTTTTACAGACTTGTTTGGAATACAGACTTGTACATTATTTAAGCAGTTATGCTACTTAGGGCAAGCCAGAAGCTCCAGCATGATCTGTACAAGCCTAGACACCCAGTAGTCCATGAGGTTCTCATTTTGAAGTATGCACATCAGCCTTGAACCCCAAATAGTGTATAAACATATGGTTTAGGCGCTGCCTTTGACTGCTACCTACAGCCAGGCCTGTTCACTGTGGTTGAAAAAATGAAATCTCTGAAATCAATTAAAAGCCACTGCTGATCTTCCTTTCAGCAATCTCATAATTGGAGGTGTGTTGGGCATCAAGGGGAAGTTTGCCACCATTTGGAAATGTGGCTAGGAGGTTCCTCTACAGCAGCTCTTCCAAATGGGGCATTTTTTTTTAAATATCAGGTACCGAACCTGCTAGCCTTTTACTAGCTTTGCATGCAGAGCTTCTGCCTCACCCTTTAGGCCTATCTGACATTATAAATACAGGGGATTGCGGAACTTTATTATTATTTAGAGTATGTCAATAGGGGTAATAAGGATGTGGTGCTTTGGTGCAATTAATAAAGCAATGATGTGCACCAACCTGTACCGCACAAGTATGTGGTGATGTGCCACAAACACAGGGCGGCTATGCCTGAGGTACAAGTTCACACTGCTGACCCCGAAATAAACAAACAAAAAGATAAAATATTCAAATAAAATATACCTGCTTTTAAAAAAAAATGCATACTCACCCAGGTGGATAAAGACAGCTGATTTCTCAGTTCTTGGTCTTCAGTGAGCACAGGGAGCCTGTCACCGGCTCTCTGCTCTGCATATCCAGCTCTCGTTGGAGTGCTGCTCTGTGGAAGGGGTGGGAACAGTTGGCTCAGGCTCTCAGTGGTGGCTCAACTGGGAGACTGAGCTAGTTGCTGCTAGGTATCTGTAGCCTATACTGGCTGATTAACACCAGTTGACAGTGGACTTGTCTTGATTGAGTGGGCTGAATCTGGATCAAAGGAGAGCAGAACTAAGTGCACTCCTGTGACCCACAGGAGTAGTAGGACCAAAAGAACTTTGGCCCTACTTCTCTTTTAATAAATAAACACTAAACCCAAACCTAAATGAAAGTAAAAAAAATATAAAGACATGACACAGAATGAAAGAAAGAAAACAGCAAAACACAAAAAAAAAAACTGCAAGGGAGGGGGCAGCGGCTAAACAGCAACTAAAATTGCTACTGACAGACACAAAAAAAAGGTAGTCTTGGGTCTATGTACTGTGAATATATGTTTGGGCAATGCCATGTACTTTATAGGCACAGAGTACACAAAACTGAATAACACTTTTTAACTTTATCATAGAAAATTGATTAAAATATAAACATGTCACAAAAATCGCATAATACAGAAAATGCCTAATGGGTATATAGGTAATGTCACGGACCCCAGTACTCAAGAACAGTATGTCTGCTGTAAAAGCTTCATTTGTCCGGTACCAGCACCATCCAAGACCCCTTAGCCCACCCAGTCACTTGTCGAGGCATCAGTGTAGGGTGCAGTGAAGCATAAAACTGTTTATTTAAACACAGGTACACAGAGATATACACTCAGGGGACAATCCCCCCTCCCTCTGTATAATGATTCAGGGCAGGGTAAACTACATTCAGTAACAAGAGATACACAGGTGTATTTAAACTTTTCATCAGTAGACCGTCCTATCAGCAGGAGGGCTGTTGGAGGAATCCCCCCCTCCCTCCACCCAGCCCTGGTCTACATGCTAGAAACACATATATATCCCATAATAGGTTGCTCCTAAGGCAGACAGAAACAATAGAACAATAAGATACAGCCATACAACAAACAATCTATTAAAAAGTCTACAACAGTTTATGAGACCAAGCTCATACAATATTCCAGCAATCAGAAAGTGTAATTCATTTATCTTCATACATTTCTGGAGAGAGATTGTTCAGAAATATTATTGTCCCAAGTGAAAGAACCCCTTCATTCTTTCAAAACAAACCACACATATAGAACCCGGGATAACAGGCGTAAAAGGACATGCTGAATCTGGTGTGGTTGTATGGACAGACCAAACTGGGGTTTCCGGTCACCCTGTGCCTGTCAGGAAGCCCGCAGTGCATTCGGACTGTCACAGCGCGCGCATGCACACTCACACACCGCACGCCTGCGCATCAAGGCGCGCGTTCACCACTGACACTGGCACCAGATGGGCTACTTAAACTGAACTACTGCACTGACACATTGCTGTTTGGTCTGCAGCTTTCGTGTTGTTCCTGAAACCCTGCTATCTGCCATCTGTGACCTTGACCCGGCTTGTTCTTCACCAGTGTCTGATTGCTGCTTGCCCTGATCCCGGCTTTCCTTGTGACCTTCCTTCTACCTACTGCTTCTGCCTGCTGATCTGCCTGAACGTTGCCAACCTGGCCTGCCTGACCCTGCTCCGCTGTCCAGCCAGTCTGCTACAGTACCCTGCTCTGCTGTTCAGTCAGTCTGCTACAGTATTCTGCTCTGCTGTGTCTGCTACAGTATCCTGCTTTGCTGTCCAGCCAGTCTGCTACAGTATCCTGTTCTGCTTTCCAGCCAGTCTGCTACAGAATCCTGCTCTGCTGCTCATCCAAATCTGCTACAGCATCCCGTTCCATGACCATCTGCTGATCACTGCTGTTCCTGGACTGACTGCAGGCACTCTTACCCCACCGTGCTCCTGTGGCTGCTGTATTACCCCCAGCAGTCTGCAAGCCAGAGTTGTATGAGGGGCCTCTCTCTACCGTCAGGCTCACATCCCAGGTACATAACAGTGCCCCAAGTAAACGCAGGGTGACTTACACATAGGAGGAGTCGAGGGAGCCGGACAAGGAGTTTTCAGAGCTCATTAAGGTAAGCTGTGTTCCAACCCTCCCGTCACAGGTAACATCATCAAAACCACCAAGACCTGTTCCTGTTAGGCATAAGGCATAGGGGTCTAGGTGGTTTTGATGGTGTTACCTATATACCTTCTAGGCATTTTCTGTATTTTGCAATTTTTTAACATGTTTATATTTTTATCAATTTTCTGTAATAAAGTTTTATTCAATTTTGTGTACTGTGCCTATAAAGTCCATGACATTGCCCAAACATATATTCTCTATCTATTGAGGGCATGGTACCTTCCCTACTAATCTGTGTACCCACAGTTCCATCCTGTGGTGATATATCCTAACTAATCCTATGTACTGTGAACACAGAGGATACACACAATAATGCAGTATGTAGCTCAGTACACTGCAATTATAATAATGTAGCGCAATACAGCACAGTGAACACAGAGGGAGTACACACCATGTATTTCACCACACTGTAATGTAGCACAATATGGCACTTTGTTTAGCAGTGTTTATCAGCACTGTATAGTATAACAACAATTATCTGTACCTCCAACACTCTTTGTGTATATCACTGTTTATAACACTGCGGATATCACTGTATATAGCACTGTTTAGCACTGTATAGTATACCGGCATCAATCTTTCCTTGCAAATTCTCTGCCAGCTCTCCCTATCTACTTCAAATCTCCAACACACACACAGAAGGTCCATGATTTGCTGTAGAAATGGTGTTATTTGGATGGTGAGCTGTATTGGATTTCTGCCAGACAAATAATTTGGTGATGAGGCCAAATAATAAAACTTTAGTCTCATCTGACCATAACACCTTTTTCCATGTGGCCTCAGAATCTTCAATGTGCAATTTGGCAAAGCTCAGTCATGACTGCATGTGGCCTTTCTTGAGGACTGGCTTTTTTTCTTGCAACCCTCCCATACAAGCCACATTTGTGGAGAATCTGTGATATTTTTGTCACATGCACACAATGACCACTCTGTCAGAAATATCTGCAACTACTTCAGAGTTGCTGGGGCCTCTTGGTAGTCTCTCTGATCAGTTTCCTCCGGGCTCTTTCATCCAGTTTAGAGTGATGTCCTGATCCAGGGAGGGTCTGTGTTGTACCAAATACCTTCCACTTCTTAATAAACAGACTTTGCTGTGCTTCTAGGCATTGATAGAGCCTTTGAATTTTTTTGTATCCATCTCATGACTTGTGCCTGTCCACAACTTTATCCCGGACATCTTTTGACAGTGCCTTGCCACCCATAGTTGATTGTTTGCTTCAGTTTCATTACCAGGGACTGGAATGCTCCAGGAAAGCTCTTTTCATGCTGAGCTAATCAAAATGACCACAGCTGATCACAGTTGAAGGTCAAATGGCTTTGTGTGCCATTAAGAAGGTGATTAGGTACACCTGATGGAGTTTACAAGTCATTTTTAGGAGGGAGGGGATCCTTTTTACAACTCAGTGATTCTGTTTGTGATTTTTTAAAAAATGTTTTCTGACATGTTGGTGTTGTATCTTTCACTTGCATGCTATAAGTTGCACTGAGTAAATACATCTGGATAAAACAAAAACTGTGACTGTCTTTATTTCAAGCTGCAAAGCAACAAAATGTGATTATTTTAAAGGGGGTGATTATTTTCTATACTCGCTGTATACTAGTGTGTCATGTAGTACACTGTGTATTTTGTTTCAATCTCTTTTTATTGATTTTCAAATTCACATAACAACAAAATGAAATTCCACACTACATCACAAACGTGTAAACATACAAAGGGAGGGAGAGAGAAAAAAAAAAAAAAGGGGGGGGTGGGTAAAAGGAAAAATATATCCCTCCCCTTCCTCCCTCTACTCCCCACCTCCCCACCGCCGTCTCCCGACTCGTGGATGGTTATTTATCGCATATACTAGCATCACGGACAGGTCCAATTTGATGTCAGGTCAATTATATCTCCATGAATGTTGACCAAATCTTCCACACTCCTTTAAATTTCTCCATAGTGTTATTATTTTCCGCTACCAGCTCTTCCATACGCATAATACCATTTAGGTTCTCTATCCATTCTGAGAATGAAAAGGTCCTGGAAGTCTTCCAGTACCTAGGTATTAACTGCCTGGCCGCTGCCATGAAGAATCCCAAGAGAGATTTCCTTACTTTTGACATTTTATTTGGGAAGAGGGATAACAAAGTTACCTCTACCGAGTAGGTTATCCTCTCATCCGTGACTAAATTAAAGAGATTTATAATTTGCTCCCATAACTTACAAACCGGTGGGCACGACCACCATACATGAATAAAATCTCCTTCAGATACATGGCAATGCCAGCACAGTTCTGAATAAGAAGGAAATATATGATGTAAGTCCCTTGGCATCCGATACCATCTGGAAAGCAATTTATAGTTGCGTTCCTGAGCATCGCATGCTCTTGAAAATTTATGCATGTTATCAAAAATTTGTCCCCACTTCTCTTCCTCGATCGAGTAACCCAACTCAGAGGCCCATTTTAACGTGTAGGTAGGCAAACCTGGCGAGTCCAAATTCACTAATATTTTGTAAATTTTAGAAATAGTGTGTAATGGGACCTCAGAAGATAGGCACAATTCCTCAAATTCTGTTAATGGCCTATGTACATTTATTACAGGTTGCAAAGATACATAAAAACTTCGCAACTGTAGGTACAAAAACCAAAGGCCTTTCTTTTGATTATGTATATTTTCAAAGTTTGTATATGTTATAAATGTATTATTTGAAATCACATGCCTAATCTGTGGCCAATAGGTTCTGTCCCAATCCAAAAATGTTTTTAGATGAAGCCCAGTAGGAAAAGCGTGATTATCTATCAATGAAGTAAGGGGACTTGGGATCGTAGATAGTGCAGAGGTTTTTAAATACTGATGCCAACATTCCAAAATTGTATAGGTAATCTCTGGCCACAGGGCGCCTTGTCCCATATCCTTGAGGGTGACCCATAACGCAGCCTTAGGATGTATTGGAGATTTCTCTATTTCAATTTGGACCCATTGTTTATCAGTATAATGATGAAACCAATCCAAGATATTTGAAAACATTGATGCTCTATAATAACATTCGAAATCTGGCAAGGCTGCTCCTCCTCTTGTCCTCAATCGACAAAGCGTTTTACGGTTTATCCTAGGCTTAATATCTCTCCATATAAATTGCAAACGGCATTTATTTAGCTTATTAAAAAAGGTTTTGGGGATTTTTATTGGTAAAGTTTGGAACAAATATAAGAATTTAGGTAGGATGTTCATTTTAATGGTATTAATTCTGCCAAACCAAGATAATGAAAGTTTGGCCCATGATGAGAGCTCAGTTTGGGTTCGTGTCAGGAGGGATAGGAAGTTTAACTCATAAATGTGTGTTAGATCTGTAGAGATCATCACATTTCTGTGATTTTGAGTTAAGTATAACATATTTCTAAAATATGACATCATGGTTACTAAATCTGCCTGATGTTCTAAAGTGTGTAAGAAATGCAATATTTGACTGTATTAATAGTTCTCTGTAATAAGAAATTGAAATTTCTCTTGTAAAACTTGTCTCAATAAGATGCCTGGGTTTTTACAAAAATCAGGTATTCTCATAAATCCCTTATTAGTCCACCATAAGATTTTTTGGGGATGAAGCATCATAAGAATATAATCTACAAAAAGGGTGTTTTCACGTTCCTGCCCCCCATATATAATGCCTCTGATATCCTTGTTTTCTCAATTTTTTTAGGTTTCCAATATTTTTATTGAAAATATTAATTACAGAAAATAGACATATTGTCAACAACATCAACAGAATCTCAGGTTATCACCTGCACAACATTGCTGATTGAGCTCTTTTGCTACCATTAGTAAGGGATTGTCACTTCATTGCAATCATTACAAGACAAATAGTTTCTACTTAAGCCGCCCACTTGAATTCCCTGTATCCGCCCCCCTGATAATTTTTTCCTGGAGTCAGGACAGCCATACGCTAGCTTTAGCCAATTGCATTCCATATACAAAATTATAAAGAGCAAAGGTCCAGAAGAAGCCTTAGTGGCTTAATAACGTACATATTTCCCAGTTTTAACGTTTTCCAGTTTCCAGCTCCTCAAAACGATTCCGAAGAAGACCTGGAAACGAGAAATATTAAAACATATACCTTACGTTAACCGATTTCGATCGCATACCGACAGGACTGAGGTCCTTTTTTAATAGTCCCCCCGCCTATGTCCCTTAAGTTCACCCGCCGAATTCATCTTTGATAAACAGAACATTACTAACGTTACTTCACTGTTAGGGAATGATTACCATCGTTTTCTCGAGTTAGTCGTTACAACACGTCCACTATTGGACTCTAAGACAACTACA
>BLSH010078348.1:110420-122098 GCA_018402905.1 Glandirana rugosa | reverse complement strand
ATATGATCAAAAATGCTATGAATAAATCAGTGCTCATACACAACACCTTAATATACAGTGTTTCTAAAAGAGAAAAAAAGCATCAATCCAATGTTGATACTACAATTATGAATACTATGTACAGTATCTCACAAAAGTGTGTTCACCCCTCACATTTTTGTAAATATTTTATTCTATCTTTTCATGTGACAATACTGAAGAAATTACACTTTGCTACAATGTAAAGTAGTGAGTGTACAGCTTGTATAACAGTGTAAATTTGCTGTCCCCTCAAAATAACTCAACACACAGCCATTAATGTCTAAACCGCTGGCAACAAAAGTGAGTACACCCCTAAGTAAGAATGTCCAAATTGGGCCCAAAGTGTCAATATTTTATGTGGCCACCATTATTTTGCAGCACTGCTTTAACCCTCTTGGGCTTGGAGTTCACCAAAGCTTCACAGGTTGCCACTGGAGTCCTCTTCCACTCTTCCATGATGACATCACGGAGCAGGTAGATGTTAGAGACCTTGTGCTCCTCCTTCCATTTGAGGATGCCCCACAGATGCTCAATAGGGTTTAGGTCTGGAGACATGCTTGGCCAGTCCATCACCTTTACTCTCAGCTTCTTTAGCAAGGCAGTGGTCATCTTGGAGGTGAGTTTGGGGTCGTTATCATGTTGGAATACTGCCCTGCAGCCCAGTCTCCAAAGGGAGGAGATCATGCAGTGCTTCAGTATGTCACAGTTCATGTTGGCATTCATGGTTCCCTCAATGAACTGTAGTTCCCCAGCACTCATGCAGCCCCAGACCATGACACTGCTACCACCATGCTTGACTGTAGGCAAGACACATTTGTCTTTGTACTCCTCACCTGGTTGCCGCCACACGCTTGACACCATCTGAACCAAATAACTCTATCTTGGTCTCATCAGACCACAGGACATGGTTCCAGTAATCCTTGTCCTTAGTCGGTTGTCTTCAGCAAACTGTTTGCAGGCTTTCTTGTGCATCATCTTTAGAAGAGGCTTCCTTCTGGGACGACAGCCATGCAGACCAATTTGATGCAGTGTGTGGCATATGGTCTGACCCCCCACCCCTTCAACCTCTGCAGCAATGCTGGCTGCACTTATACGTCTATTTCCCAAAGACAACCTCTGGATATGATGCTGAGCACGTGCACTCAACTTCTTTGGTTGACCATGGCAAGGACTGTTCTGAGTGGAACCTGTCCTGTTAAACCACTGTATGGCCTTGGCCACCGTGCTGCAGCTCAGTTTCAGGGTCTTGGCTTATAGACTAGGCCATCTTTTTGTAGAGCAACAATTATTTTTTACGGATCCTCAGAGAGTTCTTTGCCATGAGGTGCCATGTTGAACTTTCAGTGACCAGTATGAGAGAGTGAGAGCGATAACACCAAATTTAACACACCTGCTCCCCATTCACATCTGAGACCTTGTAACACTAACGGGTCACATTACAGCGGGGAGGGAAAATGGTTAATTGGGCCCAATTTTGACATTTTCACTTAGGGGTGTACTCACTTTTGTTGCCAGCGGTTTATACATTAATGGCTGTGTGTTGAGTTATTTTGAGGGGACAGCAAATTTACACTATATTACAAGCTGTACACTCACTACTTTACATTGTAGCAAAATGTCGTTTCTTCAGTGTTGTCACATGAAAGGCTAGAATAAAATATTTACAAAAATGTGAGGGGTGTACTCACTTTTGTGAGATACTGTATATGCTACAAAGTTCGTTCAATGTTATTAATTATCTCTGATGATGACACATGATATATAAAATCCCACTGTAGAGTTCATCCAATAATGGTTTAAAATGAAATGCAAAACATGGTGTATTCATTCAATATTCCTGGGATAAGACACGGCACTCCTTCCCTTGTTATCTCCTCAATGGAAGACTCCTTCTGATTACTGCGGGCTGTGATTTGTCAGCAAAGGGTTTCAAAGACACGAATCCTCTTATCCAAATTATATCCCGGAATCATAAGATAATGAACAAAGGCTTCATGGTACAGTATATCCAAAAGATAATTTATTAAAAAGAGGATCACTTACACTTAAGAACAGCTGAAAAGCTGTGGCTCCTAGCCAGCTGGCTGATGTGTGGTGATGTCTAGAGGTACTGCTCCATCTGATGCGTTTCCCCATACAAGGCATCAAATTGGGACAGGAGACTGCCGACAGTCACTGTTTCAACAGAGAATCAAGTAAAGACGGCGCATTAATCAGAAGGAGTCTTCCATTGAGGAAATACCAAGGGAAGGATTGCCGTGTTGGATACTTTGTTGTCTGAATGTGTTTGATCTCTATAACCTGAGATCCAACACTGCTGGTAAGCGGCGCAAATTGTCTTATCCCAGGCATATTGGATGAATACACCACGTTTTGCATTTCCTTTTAAATCATTATTGGATGAACTCTATAGTGGGATTTTATATATCATGTGTCATCATCAGAGATAATTAATAACATTGAATGAACTTTGTAGCATATACATGGTATTCATAATTGTAGTATCAACATTGAATTGATTTTTTTTAGTTTAGAAACACTGTATATTAATGTGTTGTGTATGAGCACTGATTATTCATAGCATTTTTGATCATATATATGTGTAGTGGGAAGCACACTAGTTTGTATGCATTGGTCCCATCAAGAAGACTATGAACACCGTGCAAGATGCTCTAATTTACGCATAAGAGGTATCCCTGAATCCGTGATAGACCTACAAGCTACAATGATGGCCCTATTTCAGGAATTACAACCAGCAATCCCAGTAGAATGCCTCAAAATGGACAGAGTCCAGAGAGCCTTGACTCCCAAAAAGTCAGAAGGCCCATCCCGGGACATTATTGCTAAATTCCATTATTATCGCACAAAGGAACAGCTTCTGCCTGCAGCAAGAGGAAGAGAGTCTCTGACTTTCCAAGGACACAACTATCAACTCTTTGCTGTCCTGTCTCATCTAACCATCAACAAACGACGGGCACTAAAACCCCTGTTTCAATTACTACAGCACAACCATATAACTACAAATGGGGCTTCCCCTTTTCTGTGCGTTTCACATACCAAGGCTCCAAACATGTATGTCGATCTGCTGAAGACTTGCAGAAAATCTTCCAAGACCTGTACCTTGCAGATCCTCCACCGGACCCGGGGGGGCTCACGACGCAGATCAGCTTTATGTTCTCAACGCAAATCCTCAATTCCCTCAAGGAAAAATAACTACCAAAGCTCAAACAAGCGGGGATGCTTTAGATCCCCAGATCCAGATCCGGATCCTGAAGATTCAATGGACTGATTGTTCACACCTCTATTATTTGGTAATGGCCGCCAACTCACATTGGCCCACCATTTTGTGGTCGGCGTACGGACTTCACCTTACCCACATGTAAATTAAACTGCTTATGTTTCTAGTTCATACGCCCTGTTTTTAGCTTATGTGGTCTGTGTTAGGTCTGCCAGGAACACCAACCGTCACTCCGGTTTCCTTACCAGTAGTCTTGTTATCCCGGTATCAGGTGGAGGACGGTTGCAGTCCTGCAGCCAGAATTCTGGGACCTCTATGGTAAATGCAAACAGCCCCAATCAACGAATACAAATAAATAAATGACTTACGGTTAGTAAAAGGAGTAGTTGGGAGCCAAGGGTGACCCAATGTCAGTCCTATAGCAAATCCAAGCAGAGATCCAAGGGGGTTACCACAGACGGCGTAAGGGACAGGCAAAATTTGGCAACAATCGATCAACATAGTACAAGAGGGCAATCCAAAGGCTTAGTCGGGAACAAGCATAGTTAGTAACAGGCAAACAATTAGGTATAATGACTAGCAGTAACTGAAACCTATACTCAGGCAAAGACAGAAAGGGGAAGTGAAGATTTATAGGGTACTAATTGAGGTGACTGCCTACAGCTGGCCACTGGGTGGAGCCAGAGTCACCATCCGAAAGCAGTAAATACCCAGGACTCCACAAAGATAGTAGTTACTCTGTGGCTAAGGTGTAAGGAGCTGACCACAAGAACACAGGTCCCAGGATCAATCCCCGGTCAAGGTGTGACAGTCTGATGATTAATTCCCCTTCTCCAGCCATTGACCTCACCCTGTACTAGAGGAGAGTGGGCATATGGTTCTTCCATTCTCTCCTGCATTACTATTTTTTCTTAAAATTAACCTAAGGGTTTCTTATATATCATTATAAATGTTACTGCACCATAGACATTAACACATCTGTTATATTGGTTTCAGCCGAATATACGCCTGTCATTTAACGCATATACCCTGCAGTACACATTACTCCATCCGGGTTCCTTTCTAGGACCCACACACCAGAATATTAGGATCTATGGGTCCTGCTCGGGCAATAATGCTCTTTATATAAGATGTTCTTCTTGCTTAGCGGTATATGGCTTTCCATATCCTCAAGGGATATTCCCTGCACTCCCTACTTGCTATCCTCAGTTTGCTCATCTTAACAATGGACACCTGACGGTAGTCAATTTACCCATGGTGAGAGAATTTTTCCCCCCAACGGTCAGGTTATGTGGATGTACATGTTTTACTTACTGCAGTTGATATTTAAAACTTTTTTCTCCTTCTTGATCTTCTCTTTCTTTTCTTCTCTGTCTTTGTTTAACCCTCCTCCCCCGAAGGTAGGTTCCTCCCAATACTTTTCTGGGCTACCGGCCGCTATACCTTACAAAACTACAAATCCATGGCCCCCTTGAATATATTATTCCTGAATGTCCATTTAACATACCTCAAAAGTGCACCAAAGCCTTTTGCTCAAAGAGACACACTTTACGGCACATTCCACCCCTAATTTTTTTAGCCCAATATATTCTCAAGTATACCCAGCCTCTGCCTTGCCTAGGCAGCGTGGAGTACTTGTAGCTTTTAACCGCACCGCTCCATTTACAATTTCAAATGAGATTAAAGACCCAGAGGGTCGCTACTTGATTCTTGCAGGTTATTTACTAGACTCTGATGTTACAATAGTATCATATTATGCCCCTAACAAGACCTACGTACGTCTTTTCTTTCCCATCTTTTACAGATGGTAGATTCCCACAAGATAGGCATGATAATAATCTGCAGAGTCTCAAACCGGGTCTTTTCTCCCTTCCTAGACAAATCCCCAGTATCCTCATCGAGCAGCCCCAATAAACTTGGTGGGAGATGAATCCAAACAAATGACGATACACGCACCACTCGCATCCCCACAATTTGTTTTCACAAATCAATCATGTGTTTTTAACCATTGGAATGGTACCTGAGATCTTGGCATTCACGATTATACCCGTCACCTGGTCCGACCATAGTGCAATATGTACTCTTGTAGCAACCACTATTCCTAAAGCACACGATCCCACATGGTACCTCAAAGACTCTTTACTTAAAAACCCAACACATCAGCTAGACATCAAACTCACACTTAAAGAGTACCTAATACATAACACTACTCCTGATATATCTCCCCTTACACTGTGGGAAGTACACAAACCAGTCCTTCATGGTGCCTGTTTATGACAAGCGGCACTCCTTAACCGTAAACGCAAATATTATACGTAATTCCAAAATAACCCTTCTCCGCCACTGAAACTCAAGCTGGACAAGGCTAGACTGAAATTTGATCTGTTCCTCACAGAATCAACGAATACAACTTTACAGCGATCCCACCACAATTACTACATTAACCAGTACATAACCGCGATATAGCCGAAAGACGGCTACAGCGCGATTCTGAAAATCCCGGAGGACGTCCATGGACGTCCTGCCTTGTGCGCACTCCCCGCACGCACTCGCAGCCTGCGGCGGCGCGCTCTCGGGGCCGCCGCACGCTGCGTGGGTGTGCCCGCGGGTCGGGCGGACTCGATGTCCGCCCGAGACCCGCCGATCACTTGTAGCAGCCTCAGAATGGGGAACCGCCGATGTAAACACGACGGTTCTCCGTTCTGTGAATGGCACATGACTGATCTACTGATCACTGTCACTGGGATCAGTTAGATCTGTTATGTCCCGACCAGCCCATCCCCCCCACAGTTAGAACACACCCAGGGAACATTTTTAACCCCTTCACTGCCCCCTGCAGGTTAACCCCTTCGCTGCCAATGACACTTATACAGTAATCAGTGGACATTTAAATTTCTGATCGCTGTATAAATGTCATTGGTCCAAAAATATGTCAAAAATGTCCGACATGTCTGCCCCAATATCGCAGTCCCGATAAAAATCGCAGATCGCCGCCATTACCAGTAAAAAAAAAAACATTGTAAAAACGCCATAAATCAATTCCCATAGTTTGTAGACGCAATTGCTTTTGCGCAAACCAATCAAAATACGCCGATTGCGATTTTTTTTACCAAAAATATGTAGAAGAATATATATTGGCCAAAACTGATGAATAATTTTCTTTTTTATATTTTTTTTGGATATTTATTATAGCAAAAAGTAAAAAATATTGTTCTTTATTCAAAATCATCGCTCTTTGTTTGTTTATAGCGCAAAAAATAAAAACCCCAGAGGTGATCAAATACCACCAAAAGAAAGCTCTATTTGTGAGAAAAAAATGCTAAAAATTTTGTTTGGGTACAACGTCGCACGACCGCGCAATTGTCATTCAAAATGCGACAGCGCTGAAAGCCTAAAATTGGTCTGGGCAGGAGGGAGGTTTAAGTGCCCAGTAAGGAAGTGGTTAAAGAGGTTCCTTTTACTCTCGGTTCACTGTGCAGATCTCCAGCTCCTCCTGCCCCCTGCTCCCTTACATAAGATTCTGCACAGTTTCCCTTACATCAGAGTCCGCACAGACCCCCCCCCCCACCTTACATCAGAGTCCACACAGACCCCACCCACTTCTTCCATTTTATATATTAATTTTCTTATTGAATTTCAGGTATTTCTAGTCTACTCCTATTAGTCAAATAAATCTTGACGTTTGTAAACCTACTTTGTGAAGAATCCCCACACATTTATTTCCTTGAATTCTGTGGCACGTATTCACTATGCACTGCCCTGTTACACATTTCACAGAGCCTGCCTTTTAAGTTACAGAGGTGCTGAGAGGAGGAGTTTCAGGAAGCGTTGTCAGTATGGGAATCACTGCTTGCAGACAGCAAAGTACCATGGGATATGTAGTCTTTAGAACCTGAAAGCAAAAAACAGCAGTGGGGAAGCTACAAAACATCCAGGAACTTGTGAGAAGAGATGGCCAGCAGACAGGCAGCACCTACAACATGAAGGGAGATTTTTCAAGTAAGTTTATATTGGATTGTCAAAAATAACAATACAATACAATTATTTGTATTGCGTTTACAATGCTGAAGTTTTAAAATGAAAGTGCATGCTCTGGTCATACATACCTCACAACTTTTTGAGGGACACCTATTAGAAAAAGTATGTAGGCATAGGACACACCCCCTGCCATGCCCTTTTAAAAGAGAATTAAGCAAAAAAGAGTTAAACCCACAAGTGTTTTTTTTTTATACAACAGCTATTCCTTTATATTGGCTTTTTACATTTACAAATGCAGCAATGTAGAAATGGGATGAAAGCTTTAGCACTGGGAAACACTTTTTGAAATATATGTCGGGGGGGGGGGGGGGGGGCATGCGCGGCGTGATGCAAGCAGGACATCTCTGCTGAGAGCTCCGCTGGTTCCGTCCGTTCCGACGGTATTTACAGGGCTATCAAACCCAGATTCACTGCCCAAATCACTGCTCACCCCTGCCTGTAGCCTCCGTGCATGCGTGGGAGGAAAAGATCAGAGAACCTCCGCACACAGGGCCACCTTACCACCTACTTACTCCACTCCATGGAGAAGGCCAAGATGCCTCAAGATGGAGCCGCCACATTGCAGCAGCATGCTGCTAAGCACAAGTCAGACAAAGCTGGCGGTAAAGCCTCTCCTTCGCTGGGACCCTCACCATCTAATTGTGAGTACCCTGTAGCATATAACCAACCTGCGACTTTAACAAAAGCAGACTTAGACGAAAGCCTATCTAAAATATATGAAAAACTAGCTAACAAGATCCACACTGAGATTAGCAAGTTCACATCAGCCCTGTCACAGGAAATATCCTCGCTGGGCAACAGGACTGATTTACTTGAAACCAAGCATGACAAATTGACACTAGCCCACAGTGATCTCAGAAGGGATTTTGAACAATTAGCAGAAAATTTCGCTTATGCACAGACGCAAATCGAAGATTTGGACAATCGCAATTGCAGACATAATTTGCGCATTCGTGGAGTACCCGAATCTGTCACTGAATTAACCCCTGCTATTTTGAAGCTTTTTCACTCACTTATCCCCAATAAAGTAGATGATGCTTTTTTGTGCGATAGGATTCATAGAGCTCTGCGTCCCACACCTCCTACTGATAAACCCCCCTGGGACATTATACTCTGTCATAAAGATTTCTTAATAAAAGAGGAGATCCTGAGGGCTGCTAGAAACTCTCCTGATATCAACATGAAAGGAGCTAGAATCCAGATTTTCCCTGACATCTCTCCTGCAACTCTGGAACGCAGGAGAAACATGAAAGAGGTCACTTCCATATTGCAAAACGCACGCATCCGTTTTTAAAGGGGATTTCCATTTAAATTGTCAATCCCTCACAATGGTACAGTACACACTGTCTACAACCTTTCAGAAGGTAAGGACTTGCTTGTCAAACTGGACCTGTTAGATCCAGAACCCTTACTCTGCCTCCCTTCCACGCCAAGACCCTCTCCCACATGGTCCACCCCGGCGTTTCATCGAGACCACAGGAAAAACAGAGAGTCTCCTGGCAACCGCTTTTCCTAATGACTATGGGTTGTTATGTTTCCCCTTTAAGCATAAACTACATATACAGTGATATGCCACATATCCTATGTCTTTTTCAACTTTTCAATCTCCTTTTTGAACCCCCTGTTCGTGCAGCATACTGACTAACTTTCCTGCCTGATGTGCCTCAGCTCCAAGGTTGGACATATTCTTTGGATTAATATCATCTGCACCGGTCTAAGGAAAGTACCTCTTTTTTCTATTACTCCTCTATTATAAACAATTTCCCTACTAGGCACACTCAGTACCAGAAGCTGGATGCTTTCGATCAGACATAGACTACATTAGTGTTCTGAGACTGGTTTCCTACCTTTTTTATTTTTCGCTGGATTTACAATTATGCCTCAAGCTTAAACCTAACGTTTTGGGCCTGACTTTTTGTATTGTTGATCTATACCAGGGATATGCAATTAACGGACCTCCAGCTGTTGCAGAACTACAAGTCCCATGAGGCATAGCAAGACTCTGACAACCACAAGCGTGACACCCAGAGGCAGAGGCATGATGGGACTTGTAGTTTTGCAACAGCTGGAGGTCCGCTAATTGCATATCCCTGATCTATACCATCCAACATTACTTTACTGTTATATTAGCATAACCATAGGATCAGGGCCGGCCCAAGACATTGTGCTGCCTGGGTCCAAGAATGAAATGCTGCCCCCCCCCCCCCCAAAAAAAAAAAAAATCATGCCTATCCAGCAAGAGCCATCCCCATATATTCAGCAAAGGGACATTTACATAAATTCAGCAAAGACATTTTCATAAAGCAAAGAGACCTTCCCATATAGTAAAGAGACATCACCATATAGTAATGAGACATCACCATATATTAAAGAGGCATCCCCATATATTCAGCAAAAAGACATGCCTGATGCAGCAAAGAGACATGCCTGAACCAGCAAAGAGACATGCCTGAACCAGCAAAGAGACATGCCTGAACCAGCAAAGAGACATGCCTGATCCAGCAAAGAGACATGCCTGATCCAGCAAAGAGACATGCCTGAACCAGCAAAGAGACATGCCTGAACCAGCAAAGAGACATGCCTGATCCAGCAAAGAGACATGCCTGAACCAGCAAAGAGACATGCCTGAACCAGCAAAGAGACATGCCTGAACCAGCAAAGAGACATGCCTGAACCAGCAAAGAGACATGCCCAATCCCTACGGTGGCGGCTAGGGTGGCCACTAGGGTTGTCCCGATACCGATACTAGTATCGGTATCGGTGCCGATACTGAGCATTTGCCCGAGTACTTGTACTCGGGCAAAATGCTCTGATGCTTGAATCGATACTTGGGCAACCAGGGGATGATCAGTGCATCGCTGGAGGGGGATTTACAATCACTGATCTCCCGACTCCCTGTATATATTTCATTAAAGCAACTGACAGCTGCTTCTCCTCCCACGGCTTTCAGCTGCTACAATTAAATATATACAGGGAGTCGGGAGATCAGTGATTGTTAACTCCCGCTGCACCAATCACCCCCCCTTGACTGGCCCTGTATCCTTCTCCAGTCCCCCTTGTCCTCGATCTGTCAGGATGGAGAGCGGAGGAAAGAGCCGGTAAATCAGAAATTTATAGGCTCTTTCCTTTTCTGAATGGACAGTCAGTGATCACTGATTGTCCATTCATAAATGTCGCTGAGCATCGTAAACTGTGCTTACGATGCTTCAGTTTATGAATGGGGAGGAGCCGCTGTCTCCTCTCCATTCATCTTCAATGCAGCTGAGGCTTCTGAGAAAGGGACTGGGGAATCTCTATCCTCAGCCCCCTTCTCCCTGTCTCAAAAGAGAGATGTCAGGGGTCTTTTAAGACCCCCTTATATCTCACCAAAGCCCCCCCCCCCCCCGCTAACAGGGCTGATAAAAAAAAAAAATAAAATAATTGTAATAAAAAGGTTAAATTGTAAAAATAATAAAAAATAAAATAAAAAAACACACTGACATCGTCCACTCCCCCCCCCAAAAAAAAAGAAAGCATTGTAAAATAAATAAATAGGTAAATAAATTGTAAAAAATAATAAAAAAATAAAATTGTAAAAAAAAAAAAAATAAAATAAAATATTCGTGCCACTGTCACATGACATTAAAAAAAGTATCGGTATCGGCGAGTACTTGAAAAAAAGTATCGGTACTTGTACTCGGTCTTAAAAAAGTGGTATTCAGGGACACCCCCCTTCCCTTAGGGGGGGGCGTAGTCTTGGGGTTGATGGGGAATTTTGCGGCAGGGGTGATTTGTTGGGCGAATGGCTGGTGTTAATGCTTAAACCATCCTGGTACCATGCTTGATTTGGCGTCAGGATGATTGAATCACATTATTTCAATTTTTTATTGTAATATATAATGAAATAGTTCAACTCACCATAATGCAGAATCAGGGTGGGAACCCTGAGGTTGTCACTTACCAACAGCGTGCCAGCGATGCAGCATGCCACCGTTGCCTGCCACCAGATGCAGCTTGTTACTTGCCATCGTTGCCTGCCGCCAGATGCAGCTTGTTACTTGCCACCGTTGCCTGCTGCCAGATGCAGTGTGCCACTGCCACCCTTGGCCTACCACCAGATGCAGTGCCACTTGCCACCCATAACCTACCACCAGATGCAGTGCAACTTGCCCCCATAGCCTGCCACCAGATTCAGTGCCACTTGCCACCCATAGCCTACAACCATATGCAGTGTGCCACTTG
Organism: Glandirana rugosa; assembly: GCA_018402905.1. NCBI lineage: Eukaryota > Metazoa > Chordata > Amphibia > Anura > Ranidae > Glandirana > Glandirana rugosa. Next base: position 110,580 of record BLSH010078348.1, on the reverse strand, counting down.
CCGCCCATAGCCTGCCACCAGATGCAGTGCCACCCATGGCCTGCCACCTGATGCAGTGCCATGTGACGTAGACCGTCGTCCGTTGCCACCGTTCATTGTTCGACGTAGACCGCCGTCCGTTGCTACCGTTCATTGTTCGACGTAGACCACCGTCCGTTGC
>BLSH010078348.1:82280-108290 GCA_018402905.1 Glandirana rugosa | reverse complement strand
ACCAGATGCAGTGTGCAACTCGCCACTCATAGCCTGCCACCAGATGCAGCGTGCCATTTGCCACCCATAGCCTACCACTATATGCAGTGTGCCACTTGCCACCCATAGCCTACCACCAGATGCAGTGCAACTTGCCCCATAGCCTGCCACCAGATGTAGTGCCACTTGCCACCCATGGCCTGCCACCAGATGCAGTGTGCAACTTGCCACCCATAGCCTGCCACCAGATGCAGTGCCACTTGCCAGCCATGGCCTGCAACCAGATGCAGTGTGCCGTTTGCCACCCAAAGCCTGCCACCAGATGCAGTGCCACTTGCCACCCATAGCCTGCCACCAGATGCAGTGCCACTTGCCACCCATAGCCTGCCACCAGATGCAGTGTGCCACTCGCCACTCATAGCGTGCCACCAGATGCAGCGTGCCATTTGCCACCCGCAGCCATGTCACTCGCCACAAGATGCAGTGTGCCACTTGCCACTCATAGCCTGCCACCAGATGCAGTGTGCCACTTGCCCCCATAGCCTACCACCAGATGCAGTGACACTTGTCACCCATAGCCTGCAACCATATGCAGGGTGCCACTTGCCACCCATAGCCTGCCACCAGATGCAGTGCCACTTGCCACCCATAGCCTGCAACCAGATGCAGTGTGCCGTTTGCCACCCAAAGCCTGCCACCAGATGCAGTGCCACTTGCAACCCATAGCCTGCCACCAGATGCAGTGCCACTTGCCACCCATAGCCTGCAACCAGATGCAGTGTGCCATTCATAGCCTGCTACCAGATGCAGCGTGCCATTTGCCACCCGCAGCCATGTCACTCGCCACACATAGCTCGCCACAAGATGCAGTGTGCCACTTGCCACTCATAGCCTGCCACCAGATGCAGTGTGCCATTTGCCACCTGCAGCCATGTCACTTGCCACACATAGCTTGCCACAAGATGCAATGAGCCACTTGCCACTCATAGCCTGCCACCAGTTGCAGTGTGCCATTTGCCACTTGCAGCTGTGTCACTTGCCACCCATAGCCTGCCATCAGATGCAGTGTCACTTGCCAACTGCTGCCTGCCACCAGTCCGACCCACCGGAGCCCCAGAAAGGTAAATGATCCTCCTGCCGCTGGCTGCCGATGTGATTCCTCCCACGCTGGGGCCAGGGGGTGTCAGATCTTCAACTCTCAGTAGTTCATGCTGGGACCTGTAGTACTTCATGTTTGGGAGATGTGACCCCCCCCCCAAAGTGAAGGACTACAAGTCCCAGCATGAATACCTGAGTTCCAAGGGTGTGATCCCATAGATTTCATAGGTTTATGCTGGTACCAATAGTTCAGTAGTTGGGGGGGGTCACATCCTTAGATATCAGGGCAGGGTCCATGCTGGGACTTGTGGTCCTTCACTTTTGGGGGCCACAGCCCAAAAAGTGAAGGACTACAAGTTGCAGCATGGACCCTGCCCTGATATCTAAGGAAGTGTCCTCCTTCCATCCCTCTGAGGGTGTCATCCCATCTGTCCTCTCCTCTTCTCCCACTGCCACTATGCACATCTCTCTGCAGCCTGCGCACACACACACTAAAGACATCACTGATCTTAGCATTCCCTGATCTATCATCTGTAAGTGGTTTGATCCGTTTTTTTTTACCTAAACTCTTGAAAGGTTTGGTTCCAGGCAGCTCTCTCTCCCTCTGTGCACTGTCTGTAGTGATGTTTCAGCTGCATGCCAGGCTGAGGCTCCGAGGAAAACATGCAGGGAGAAGGTGGGTGGAGCTAGCAGAGGAGGAGGAAGTTAAAATCCTCCTCTGCTCTGAATGCTGGGGCTTCTCTCTCTTCCTACTCCTGACGTCACTGGTTGTTAGATGCCAGTCGGGCTGCAGCTAGCAACCAGTATGGGCTGGGAGCCAGGGGCCGCTGGTGAACAACTTGAAGCGGGTCTCCGCCAGCCAGGAATCCACTAGGACAGTGACAGCAGCGGTGCAGCGCCAGTACAGCAGTACAAGGATGACATTGCACTGCACACTAGAGAGAGGGAGCCTCAAGTCCTCCGGCAGTGCCGCCCCTCTTAAAGTGACGCTTGGGTCCCATGGACCCACCGGGACCCATGGTAGGGCCGGCCCTGCATAGGACTATATACATGTCCACAATATGTTTAAAGGTTTGATACCTGAGGTATGCAAGGTATGCATGTTATGCTTACCTTCTATTTATGCTGTCAGTTCAGGAGGAGTTGCTGGTTTGTCCCCCTCTTACTTGCGGGCTATTATGCAAATTCAAATAAGTCTTTATATTTGTTTTGTAATAATTTGTTTCCAAATTCTCCATAACATATGGCATTTCTGTTCCCCCTTATGGTTAACACCCTTTGGTTGACCAGCCCGCAGGTGAGATTTGGACGATTCGGCCCAAACAGAGAATATTCTTGGTCGGTTGAATACGTTTCTTCCGACCACTTGACAACAATGATTGTATTTTCTTCACTTTTATGTTATATCTTTTTTTGGTTTGCATAGAAGGTCAAAAAACACTACATTATATTCAAATATGCTGGTTCACACTAATGCTACTATCGTATCACCTTTTACACTGCTCATAGAAAATAAGGTTCTTACGGATATTGTTGATACATGTTTTACTACACAGGAATGCAATACTACTTTTTTGTGTACGCCTATAGCCACTCAACTATACCATGACTCTCCCACCACACAAAATTATTCCAATCACGAAACACCAATCGTTATCTCTAGAGTTGAGTGAACACCTGGACGTTCGGGTTCTGTGGGTCCAACCGAACTTTGGGAAAAAGTCCAGGTTCGGCACCGAACGTTGCCCGAACGTTTTTCCGGACCCCGAACCCCATTGTCAATGGGGACCCGAACTTTTAGGCACAAAAATGGCTGTAACAAAGTCCTGGCAAGTGCTAGAGGGCTGCAAAAGGAAGTAAAATGGGGGTAAGAGTGGGGCAAGTGCCATACAAAAAAATGGGGATAGGGAAAATAAATTAAAATCAAATAAACTAGGAGATGATTTTTGAACAATAATGTGTCACTTACAGCTGCAGCTAGAACCTCTCCCTTTAGAACTAGGAGATGATTTTTGAACAATAATCTGTCCCACTAAGCAGAAGCCTCTACCTAGTGCAGTCAGATCGCTCAAAGCAGCAGTATGTGAAATCTCAAATTACTCCCACATTCTGATGGTTGTGTACGATCCCACAATCTGATCGCTGTGTACGATCGTAACGATCGTTGTGTTAGGCAGGGTTTGATCTGCAATGTGTCACTCAAAGCAGCAGTATGTGAAATCTCAAATTACTCCAACAATCTGATCGTTGTGCACGATCGTAGCGATCGTTGTGTTATGCAGAGTTTGATCTGCAATCTGTCACTCAAAGCAGCAGTATGTGAAATCTCAAATTTCTGCAATCTGTCCCTCAGAGCAACAGCAGTAGTAATCTCAGGATGCAGGATCAGATGTTAAAATGTCTGCAATCTCTCCCTCACAAAAACGGCTTCCTCTCCCTACACTAACCCAAGAGCATGTGACATGCAGCACTGTGATTCCAGCCTCATATAGAGGCTGGGTCACATGATGCACTGGCCAATCACAGCCATGCCATTAGTAGGCATGGCTGTGATGGCTTCTAAGGGCAAACCAGTGAAACGCTTGTTGATTGGCTGCCCTGCAGCTATTCAACATGTGTGATCAACTACCAGAACCCAGAACCCGAACGCTTTTTGAAATGTCCGTGTTCGGGTCCGGGTCCTGGACACCCGAAAGTTCGGTACGGACCTGACCGTTACAGTCCGGGTTCGCTCAACACTAGTTATCTCCAATCCAATTTAGGCATGAAGGATCTCAAAATTGTATCTCATAATGTACAAGGATTTAATTCACCACAAAAAAGGAAAAAGGCATGCCGACACTATAAAAGAATAAAAGCAGCTATAATACTGTTACAAGAAACGCATTTTTCCACATCTAATCACCCTTCATATTTTGACAAAACATATAATCAATCATTTTTTTTACCACATATTCAAATAAGACAAGAGGAGTCGCTATTCTAGTTAAAGACTCCATAATCCTAAATATACAACACATATTTAGAGACCCTGACAGTAGATTTTTAATAATCAAAGGAAAAATGAATGGTAGATCTCTGACCATTGCCTCAATTTATGCCCTGAATGATGCCCAATCCACGTTTTTCCAGACATTCTTCGCTAAACTAGAACACCTTGCATCCACTCTCCTTATCATAGGAGGCGATTTCAATCTTGTAGCCCACCCCCAACTAGATAGAAGTAACCTATCCTCTTCCTCTAGATGCTTTACCAAATCCATCTCTAAATCACTTACTAATTTCAATTGAATGATGTTTGGCGGACTCATAACATAGGCATTAAGGCCTATACCTTCTATTCAGCACCACACAACAGCTTTGCTAGGCTGGACTATATTTTCACCACCCCTATCATGTTAGCCAATTCATCAAACTCAGAAATTATCCCTTGCCCCTGGTCAGACCACCATATAGTCACTTTCACGACCTCAGCTATTGGCCTCACACCCTCACCATATAATTGGAGAATAAACGATTCCCTTCTATCAGACCCCATGATTTTAAAACAAACAATCTCACACTTACAAGAATACTTCAGTATGAACAATGTAGATAACATTTCCCCAACAACACTATGGACCGCACACAAAGCAGTCATGAGTGTTTTTTTTAATAGACATTGCTATCAAGAAAAAGAAGGAAAGACTAATAGAGATCCTAAATCTATCCAGAGAATTGAACTTACTATACCACAAAGTCAACTCCCCTCACTCACAAGATATTTTACATCTGAGTAAATTGAAAAGACAAGCATTAGACCTACTTCTTTCAAATGATGCAGAAAAACAATTAAGATTTTCAAAAGCTAGGTTCTTCTTACATGGCAACTCAGCCTCATCTATTTTGCCAAAAAACTTAACCAAACGTTGAAAACACCACAAGTTCACACACTAAGAGATAATAATGGTCACCTCATCACTCATCCACAGAAGGTACAGGAGATTTTTCTAGATTTCTATAAGAATTTACTCTCTTCCCCCATTCCTACTCCACCTCAATCTGCTATAGACCGTCTCAACAATATTAATCTACCAAAACTAGCTTCTTCGTAAGCCGCCTCTCTAAACGCACCTTGTACAGAACAAGAAATTGAAAAATTATCTCCTCATTTAAAACGGCCACAGCGCCCAGACCTGATGGATACTCTTCCACCGGCCTCTATAATTTCTCCCCACCTTTGTAAACAGTTTAATCACATACTATCGGGAAACAGTTTTCCAAAAGAAATGTTGTTAGCCAACATGTCCCTAATTTCCAAACCCCATAGATCACACCCTCCCACAAAATTTCCACCCTATTTCTGTCTTGAACAATGACCTAAAAATTTTTGGCCGCCTTTTGGCAGATAGATTGGCCAAAGTTATCAACAGTCTAATCCATCATGACCAAACAGGGTTCATGCCCAATAGACTAATTACCGATAATATAAGACTAGTCACTAACATAGTCCAAGACTCCAATATATTCTCTCACCCTCTTAGCCTCCTCAGCCTTGATATCAATAAGGCTTTTGACAGCGTAAACTGGCCATATATGGATACAATACTAGATAGATTTGTCATTTCTAACAAATTCCTTCATGGCTTCAAAGCCCTCTCTAAAGTCCTGCAAACAAGAATAGAAATCCCAGGAGTTAACTAACAATTCTTTAACTTAAATAAAGGAACTAGACAGGGATGCCCCCCTTTCTCCACTCATTTTTGTTCTTGCCCTAGGCAGTGAGGACAGTCAATCAGTGAGCAGTGTGCGGTGAGGACAGCCAGTCAGTGAGCAGTGTGAGGTGAGGACAGCCAGTCAGTGAGCAGTGTGCGGTGAAGACAGCCAGTCAGTGAGCAGTGTGCGGTGAGGACAGCCAGTCGGTGAGCAGTGTGCAGTGAGGACAGCCAGTCAGTGAACAGTGTAAGGTGGAGACAGTCAGTGGGCAGTATGCAGTGAGGACAGCCAGTCAGTGAGCAGTGTGCAGAGAGAACAGCCAGTCAGTGAGCAGTGTGCAGTGAGGACAGCCAGTCAGTGGACAGTGTGCAGTGAGGACAGCCAGTCAGTGGGCAGTGTGAGGTGGAGACAGTCAGTTGGCAGTATGCAGTGAGGACAGCCAGTCAGTGAGCAGTGTGCAGTGAGGACAGACAGTCAGTGAGCAGTGTGCAGTGAGGACAGACAGTCAGTGAGCAGTGTGCAGTGAGGACAGCCAGTCAGTGAGCAGTGTGCAGTGAGGACAGCCAGTCAGTGGACAGTGTGCAGTGAGGACAGCCAGTCAGTGGGCAGTGTGAGGCGGAGACAGTCAGTGGGCAGTATGCAGTGAGGACAGCCAGTTAGTGAGCAGTGTGCAGTGAGGACAGACAGTCAGTGAGCAGTGTGCAGTGAGGACAGCCAGTCAGTGGGCAGTGTGCGGTGAGGACGGCCAGTCGGTGAGCAGTGTGGACAGCCAGTCAGTGAGCAGTATGCGATGAGGACAGTCAGTGGGCAGTGTGCGGTGAGGACAGCCAGTCAGTAGACAGTGTGCAGTGAGGACAGCCAGTCAGTGAACAGTGTAAGGTGGAGACAGTCAGTGGGCAGTAAGCAGTGAGGACTGCCAGTCAGTGAGCAGTGTGCAGTGAGGACAGCCAGTCAGTGTGCAGTGAGGACAGCCAGTCAGTGGACAGTGTGCAGTGAGGACAGCCAGTCAGTGGGCAGTGTGAGGTGGACACAGTCAGTGGGCAGTATGCAGTGAGGACAGCCAGTCAGTGAGCAGTGTGCAGTGAGGACAGACAGTCAGTGAGCAGTGTGCAGTGAGGACAGCCAGTCAGTGAGCAGTGTGCAGTGAGGACAGACAGTCAGTGAGCAGTGTGCAGTGAGGACAGTCAGTCAGTGAGCAGTGTGCGGTGAGGACAGTCAGTGGGCAGTGTGCGGTGAGGACAGCCAGTCAGTGGGCAGTGTAAAGTGTTAACTGCATGGTTAATTAAACCCATCGACGATCACTCTTGGTCTGCTGGCACTTAGAGTGTGTTCCTATAAGTTGGGAAATCGTTGTGCAGGGTGAGGTTGAGAGCGTCATTGTTGCATATCAGTTAAAGTGGCTGGGGTTTCACATTGCATCTGTCACACTGACCATGAACAATTCATATGCAAAAAAATATGACTGGATAAACCCACAAGCATTTTCTTCCACCACTCTTTTTTATAGCTAGCGGTAAGGTTCATTACTCCCAGTGATCCCCAATATAAGGGACATTCTTTGCATTGACTACCAGTGTAACATAGCATTATTTCTACCTGCACCAGTTTAAGAGGGCCCTTTTCCTGCTGACCTCCAATTTACAGTAAGGATGCCCTTCTCCTCTAACCACTGATGTAAGGTGAACTTCTCAAAAGACCACCAATGTAACTGGGTATTTCTCAACTGACCTTCAACGTGAGTGTGGGCCTTCTCCCACTAACCACCAATGTAAAGGTGGGCCTTCTACAACTGAAAACCAGTGTAAAGTTGGTCCTTCTTTCATGGACCACCAATGTAAAAATTAACCTTCTACTAGTGACCTCCAATGTAAAGGTGGTCTTATTACCACTGACCACCAAGGTAAAGGTGTTGCTTTTACTATTGAGCACCATTGCAAATGGGGTACTACAATTTTTGCTGTCTGAACATCTATTCTGTTCATTGTTATTATTTGTTTAATTTTGCGATTATTGCAAAAATCATTCTGTATGGAGCAGGGGAGTGTGAAAAAAATGATCTGTTCTGGGTATCAAAATGTTAAGTATTGCACAATTTTTATTATTTTATTTCTTGTTTTATATACAGTATACAACAAACTAAAAAATAGTACTTATGGGTTTATCCAATCTTTGTTTGCACATGTATTCTTCCTGGCCTGTGTAACAGGAGGTGTGATGGGATCTGATCTTTGTCTACATACTTTGCACTAAGGTGTCTCTCTTTTTCAGAAAGTTGGAAGGTATGAGCGCCGCCCTGCAGGCAGGAGAGAGGAACATGTGCACCTTCATACCAGTACTGTACTGTGTTTTTTCTACCTGTGGCATAGTGAAGAGGGTGGTGGGGGGAATGAGCTGTAAAGGTTTACTCATAACCCACCCTGCTCTAAGGCCAGCTTGTTACTTTGCTTTGAATTGGCAAAATACAAAGTTGTGTTAATATTTCATATAGCAGAAAGATTGTGTTTGCTTGAGAGGAAAATTGCTTCTATCTGGTAAAAGACTGGTATTCCCCAGACTTGCTGTACTGTAATTTCTTATTATAGTTTCAATCTTCTCTTGGTCTTCTTGGCTCCTTCTTTGTTTGGCTGCCTGTGTTGATGGACAAATGCAGGTTGCTTTTGGCATTGGTTGAAAATGCTTTTCAGTATTTGTTGATAGGTCCATATGAGCTGCAGTTGACCTCAAGCAACGAATCTAAGCTAAGAATCTTTGCATTTTTTGTTACATGGTGAAATGAGAGAATGTTAAATTGCATACTGTATATGTCAAGACAATCTACATTAACTACTTCCAGGCCGTTTTTCAGTATTCAGTGCTGTGATAGTTTGAATTTATTCCATGGTTTGACTCCATCATACAACAGATAGACCGATGAAGCTTTTTTTTATTTCTTAGTATATAAAGAAAAAATAAATGAGAATTTTGAAAAAAAAAACACTTTTCCTTACTTACTGTTAGGAAACATATCAAATCCACATTTCTTTTCCAAGTGGCAAGAGGAACTTATTACCACAGAGGATGAGCCAAATTGGGATAAGATTCTAACGTTTACACACAAAACCTTTGTATCGTCCAGAACACAGGAGCGTAATTATAAAATCCTTCCCAAGTGGTACCAATGTCCTGCAGTTCTGCACAACATTGATGCTTCCATGCCAAATACTGGCTGGAGGTGCCAGACGGGGCACCATAACTCATATTTGGGGGGACATATCCCATAATTTCCCCTTTCTGGGACAAAATCCTCCAGCTGTACTACAAACTTATGGGCGATAGGATTCCTAACACTCCCGCTATCACTTTTTTCCATATTACTTGACTTCTATAAACAGAACAAAAAGATCTTACTTTGTCACTATTTAACCATAGCACATACCGTTATATCCAGAAACTGGCACAAATCTGGTACACCCTCTGTACTGGACTGGGCTTGTGAGATGGACTCCCTATGCCATTTGGAGCAGATGGTCTCCCCCTGGGAAAATGACAAATCAGAGATCTACAAGATCAAATGGACCGTATGGACCTACTTCAGGCACTTTTCAGACTTTGCCATGTATTTTAATTAACAATTTTTTTTCTTTTCTTTTTCTATCTCTATTTCTTTCTATTCATGTCTGTTGCTCATCTCTTAATTGTTGCTGTAGTACACAATGATAACTATGACTCTACAGATGCAGAGAGGAGTAGAGGGCTTATTCCAAACAAAACCGATCTAGTCTGGTGGGATGTGAGAACCCGGCGAATCGGTGGAAGGTGGCGGGGGATGCTGGGCTGCATCTGTTGTTATCACAAGAAAGCCAACCGTCCACTCTAAAGAACGGTACCTGGGTGATGCCTGCAGCATCACCCTGGTTCAACCCCTTGAAGCAATATCAGTAAGTTTGTGACTGATACCGATGCTTCAAAAAAAGTGAATATCGCACCAATAGGCGGTCGACCCCTAATACAAAGCGCTTACTGAGTGGATGAGTTGGAGGTGTGGGGCAGTGACATCATACTCTCCATCCAGTGAATGCCTTGCATTCTTTTAAAGAATACAAGGCTTTCTGTGAATGGTGGCAGTGCTGAGCAAATTACCCCCATAGTCACTATGCAGAAGGGAAGCTGCTTGGCACAGGACCCTGAATGATCGCTGCTATCACTGTAGTACTGGCAACTACCAAAATGGTTTTACCTCCACAGTGGTCCCTCAGGTATGTGATATGTACAGTATCGCACAAAAGCGAATACTCCCCTCACATTTTTGTAAATATTTTATTCTATCTTTTCATGTGACAACACTGAAGAAATGACACTTTGCTACAATGTAAAGTAGTGATTGTACAGCTTGTATAACAGTGTAAATTTGCTGCCCCTCAAAATAACTCAACACACAGCCATTAACGTCTAAACCGCTGGCAACAAAAGTGAGTACACCCCTAAGTGAAAATGTCCAAAATGGGCCCAATTAGCCATTTCCCCTCCACCTGTCATGTGACTCTTAAGTGTTTCAATGTCTCAGGTGTGAATGGGGAGCAGGTGTGTTAAATTTGGTGTTATCGCTCTCACTTCATCATACTGGTCACTGGAAGTTCAACATGGCACCTCATGGCAAAGAACTCTCTGAGGATCTGAAAAAAATAATTGTTGCTCTACATAACGATGGTCTAGGCCAGGGATAAGCAATTAGTGGACCTCCAGCTGTTGCAAAACTACAAGTCCCATCATGCCTCTGCCTCTGGGTGTGATGCTTGGGGCTGTCAAGAGTCTTGCAATGCCTCATGGGACTTGTAGTTCTGCAACATCTGGAGGTCCGCTAATTGCATATCCCTGGTCTAGGCTATACAAAGTTTGCCTAGACCCTGAAATTGAGCTGCAGCATACAGCGGTTTAACAGGATAGGTTCCACTCAGAACAGGGCTTGCCATGGTCGACGAAAGAAGTTGAATGCACATGCTCAGCGTCATATCCAGAGAATGTCTTTGGGAAACATGAGTGCTGCCAGCATCGCTGCAGTGGTTGAAGGGGTGGGGGGTCAGTCTGTCAGTGTTCAGACCATACGCAGCACACTGTATCAAATTGGTCTGCATGGTCTTATAAAGATGATGCACAAGAAAGCCCACAAACAGTTTGCTGAAGACAAGGCTAAGGACATGGATTGCTGGAACCATGTCCTGTGGTCTGATCACAAGACCAAGAGACCAAGATAAGCTTACTTGGTTCAGATGGTCTCAAGCAGGTGTGGTGGCAACCAGGTGAGGAGTACAAAGACAAGGGTGTCTTGCCTATAGTCAAGCATGGTGGTGGAAGTGTCATGGTCTGGGGCTGCATGAGTGCTGCCGGCACTGGGGAGCTACAGTTTATTTATCCCCCTAGTGTCAGTTTATTATATTTTCATTGGTTCAAGGAATATAAGACATTCTCCGACTTGATGAGGCAGAAATGAAGATGTCATACTCTTTGCCTTGTCCAATCACTACTTTTACTTTGATTGCATCAGAAATAACTCAAAATATACATATTTATATCATCTGCATACAGATTGCTAAAAATAACATATACTTTTGCTCTCCTTACTAGACTATACTGTGCTGTACAAAAGTTTTAAATAGGTGTGAAAAATGCTATAAATTTAGAATGCTTTCAGAAATAGACATGTTAATAGTTTATTTTTTTATCAATTAACAAAATGGAAAGTAAATGAACAGAAGAGAAATCCAAATCAAATCAAGATTTGGTGTGACCACCCTTTGCCTTCAAAACAGCATCAGTTCTTTTAGGTACATTTGCACACAGTTTTGAAGGAACTCAGCAGGTAGGTTGTTCCATACATCTTGGAGAACTAACCACAGATCTTCTGTGGATGTAGACTACCTCAAATTCTTCTGTCTCCTCATGTAATTCCCAGACAGACTCAATGATGTTGAGATCAGGGCTCTGTGGCGGCCAAACCATCACTTCCAGGACACCTTGTTCTTCTTTAAGAAGCTAGTTCTTAATGACATTGGCTGTATTTATGTGGTTGTTGTCCTGCTGCAGAATTTTGGGTCAATCACACACCTCCCTGATGGTATGACATGATGGATAAGTGTCTGCCTGTATTTCCCAGCATTGCAGGACCCCATGGATTGGGCAACGTTGAGGACCATAGATGAAGTGATCAGCCACAGAAACGTAATGCTATTTTGAAGCCAATATGTAGTCACACAAAATATTGATTTGATTAAAAAAAATGTTTTCAGTTTGCTTACATTTTATTTAGTAAATTGTTAAAAATAACCAATTAGTAAAAATTATTCATACCCCTTGACATTTTCCACATAAACCAACACAAATTGGAATTTGGCACATCATTGTGAAGTGGAAGGAAAATGATAAATGGTTTTGAATATTTTTTTACAAATAAATATCTGAAAAGTGTGGCATGCAATTGAATTCAGCCCCCTCTACTCTGATACCCCTAACTTAAATCTAGTGGAACCGAGTGCCTTAAGTCACCTAATTAGTATATAAAGTCCACCGGTGTATAATTTAATCTCAGTATAAATATAGCTATTCTGTGAAGCCCTCAGAGGTTAATCAGAGAACCTTAGTGAACAAACAGCATCATGAAGGCCAAGGAACACACCAGACAGGTCAGGGATAACGTTGTGGAGAAGTTTAAAGCAGAGTTAGGTTATAAAAATATATCCCAAGCTTTAAACATCTCACGGAGCACTGTTCAATCCATCATCCGAAAATGGAAAGAGTATGGCACAACTGCAAACCTACCAAGACATGGCTGTCCACCTAAACTGACAGGCCAGGCAAGGGAGCATTAATTAGAGAAGCAGCCAAAAGGCCCATGGTAACTCTGGAGAAGCTGCAGAGATCCACAGCTCAGGTGGGAGAATCTGTCCACAAGACAACTATTAGTCATGCACTCCACAAATCTGTCCTTTATGGAAGAGTGGCGAGAAGAAAGCCATTGTTGAAAGAAAGCCATAAGAAGTCCTGTTTGCAGTGTGCGAGAAGCCATGTGGGGGAAACAGCAAACATGTGGAAGAAGGTGCTCTGGTCAGATGATACTAAAATTGAACTTTTTGGCCTAAAAGCAAAACACTATGGGGTTGATTTACTAAGATTCCCGGGAAGTACTGGGTGCATGTATTAGCGCCCAATTAAGCCAATTAAGACTTCAACTGGACGGAAATGCAAATGGAAAACCGCGCTATTTCCGGCGAATATGCCTGTCAAATCAGTATATGCGGGAATTGTTGAAGTCAATGGGGCTCAAACCTGCAAAATCAAAAGTCCTCATTGAAGGCTTGTATGCAAGTTATTGCCATAAAAATGCACGGGGGCCTGGGTACTGCCCTGGGGGACATTTATCAATGCAAAAAAAGTTTTTTAAATGATCGTTTTTAAAAAACGCAGTGATTTTAATGATGCTTAAAATGAAACAATAAAAATTTAATATTCCTTTAAATATCATGCTTGGGAGGTCCCCTTGGTCTGCCGGTAAAGTGGCACATCTGTACAATGTATAGAAAATGCCACAGCAATAAAGACATTTCTAAAGGAAAAAATGTAATTTAAGCTTGCTCGCGGCTGTAATGTATTTCCAGCTCCCAGTACTTACCGGGGCCTTCAGGTCTGGAATGGATTTTAAGGGGAACTCCCCAAAAATCCATACCAGACCCTTATCCCAGCATGCAGCCTGGAGGTCAGGAAAGGGGGGGTGAGCGCCCCCCCGCTCCTGAATCATACCATGCCCTCAACATAGGGAGGGTGCTTTGGGGTCTAACCCAAAGCTCCTTGTATGCGATGTTCCCAATACTCGTTCACATGGGGGGGTGGGATCTGGGGGCCCCTTGTTAAAGGGAGCTTCCAGATTCCGATAAGCCCCCCGCCCTCAGACCCCGACAACCACTGACCAGGGTTGTCGGGAAGAGGCCCTCATCCTCATCAACATGGGGACAAGGTGCTTTTCGGTGGGGGTCAAAGCCCCCTCTGCCACAAAGCACCCCTCCCCTCATGTTGAGGGCATGCAGCCTGATATGGTTCAGGAGGGGGGGTGCTCGCTTATCCCCTCCCTTTCCTGACCTGCCAGGCTGCATGCACGGATAAGGGTCTGGTCTGCATTTTATGGGACCCCACACCACTTTTTAAAATAATTTTCAAGTGGGATTCCCCTTATAATCCAGACCAGACCCGAAGGGCCTGGTATGGACTGGGGGAGGTGACCGCACACCGTTTTTGGTCTGTATTTTTTCATAGCTGGGTGTTGGCAATTGTAACCACACTAGACTATTATGCAGGTCTCAGTGTGCTTAACACAATGGCTTGGTGGTTCACACTGATGTCTACAAAGCACTCAGGTTATGAGTTCAAATCCAAGCCAACTTACCACCCACATGAGGTAGCTGTGTTTTTTTTCAAGTGCACAAGCAAATTAACCCCCAAAAAAAACAAAAAAGTAAACTAACACCCTGCACATTAACTAGTGTGTGATTTTTGGTATATGCTGCTGAGTACAATGCAAGTTTTCAGTAGGTGACACTATCGGTGTCAAACCAAGGCTTGAACCTTGAAGGTAGCAGGGCACACCACAATGCTACTGAGCTGACCACAAACTTTTGAATACTCTAATTCTATACAATAACGTTTTGCATTTGGGGGATTAATACTATGGTAACAACCATGCGCATGTGGCATTAGCTATTAGGCATTTGCCTATTGTCTGCATATGCTGCTGATTAAGATGTAAGCTTTGCACTTTTTATTATCACAGTATATAGCTGGATGCTAAGCAAGGGGCCGTGAAGTCCTTAACAACTGATGAGTCATCATTCAGCTGTCAGCGGGGAACCCCACTGACAGCTGAATGTTAAAAATAAATTGCTGGCAAAAAAAAGATATCACAAGAAAAACGGCATGGGGTCTAGTATGGACCATCCCCAAAATTCATATCAGACCCTTATCCGAGCATGCAGCCTGGAGCTCAGGAAAGGGAGGGGATGAGTGAGCACCCCCCTCCTGAACTATATCAGGCCACATGCCCTCAACATGGGGGGGGGGGTGGGTGCTCTGCGCCCGCTACCCCAAAGCACCTTGTCCCCATGTTGATGGGGATGAGAGCCTCTTCCCGACAACCCTGGCCGGTGGTTGTTGGGGTCTGTGGGCAGGGGGCTTATCGTAATTTGTAAACCCCCTTTAACAAGGGGGCCCCCAGATCCCACCCCACCCTGTATGTGAATGGGTATTGGTTACATCGCACCCCTACCCATTCACCCCCAAAAAAATCAGTGAAATGTAAAAAGAAAGCAAGACCCGGTTTTTGACAAATCCTTTATTGAAAAATAGCTCTGAGCTGTCTTCTCTCACTGCTTCCTCACCGCTGGTTACCCGCTAAATAAAAATAAAAGCTGCTCTTCTTCTATAGCTGTCTTACTCCATTGTGTTGTCGCCTGCTGTCTGGCATCTCTCCGATGACATCCCCTGGAGAGCCCGCACCTTGTGTTTTTCTTTTAAAGTGGGTAACCGGTGGCGAGGAAGAACACAGCAACAGGAGAAGGCAGCGGCGACAGGAGAGACGGCGGCAGGATTAGACAGCTCAGAGCTATTTTGCAATAAAGGATTTGTCAAAAACTGGCTTTTTTTTCTTTTACATTTCACTGTTTTATGGGTTGAATGGGTAGGAGTACGATGATACCCATTCACATGTGGGGGCGGGAAGTTCCCTTGTTAAGCCCTCTGCCCACTGACCCCTACAACCACCGGCCAGGGTTGTCAGGCAAAGTCCCTTGTCCCCATCAACATGGGGACAGGGTGTTTTGTAGGGGGGGGGGCTCAAAGCACCCTCCCCATGTGAGGGCATATTGCCTGGTACGGTTCAGGAGGGGGGGCGCTCGCTCCCCCCCCCATCCTGAACTCCAGGCTGCATGCTCTGATAGGCGTCTGGTATGGATTTTGGGGGGGGGCACATCAATTTTTTTTTTTACTTTTGGCGTGGAGTTCCCCTTAAAATCTATGCCAGACTCAGAGGCCGTTGTATGGATTTTGGGGGGGACCCCATGCCAAATTTTGTTTAAAAATTAGTTTTTGGGGTATTCCTTTCTTAATTTGGTGCTTAAAGCGGAGTTCCACCCTGTTTAAAGTCAGCAGCTACGAAAAGGGTAGCTGCTGACTTAACAATCAGCCACTCATCTGTCCCTCGTTCCAGCGATGCGGCTGCCCAAGGGCTCGCTTGTCTCCCCCTCCCCTCGGCAGTGCCGGCATCACAAGTGTGGGCACCTGGCTTTGGCTTCAAAGCCGGGTGCTCACTGCGCATGCGCGAGTCGCGTTGCAGCTTGTGAATGGCTCGGCGTATCGCCGAGAGGGTATGGGGGGAAGGTGAACCTCCTTTCCGGAGCCACAGTTTCAGGGGAGGAAGTGGACCTGGGACCCTGTGAAAATGGGGTCCCTGGTCACCCCCTCAAAAAAAGACATGCCAATTGTGGCATGTCGGGGGGGGGGGGGGTCAACTTCCCTTAAGCGGAATTTCCACTTTTGGGTGGAACTCCACTTTAAATTCCCATTTAGTTGACATATTTCATGGCTTACCTAGTCCACAAAATAATTAGTAGAGCCCTGAAATTCTGCTTTGGAGCAAGGATTTTTTTTTTTTTTGGTGGTTTTTCTTCCCCTTCTCCCCCCCTCCCCCATTACACTTTCTACTCAATGACTTGCATGTGTGACCAACCAAATACTTTTGTATGCAACTAGATTGAATACACATTTGAAGGGGTATGAATAGTTTGCACTTATAATACAATTTATTTCCAGTCTGCAAAAAGTCAAACATAAAGAAAACAACAATCAACTTTTCATTTCAACATTATTATAAACATTTGGTACATTAATGTACTTGGGCCAAAAAAAAAAAAAAAAGGCATGGAAATGATGCTCCAGCATTTGATAATATAGTTAGAAGGGCCCTGCTTAAAGAGCTTACAATCTACAATGGTAGGCCGCTAAAATTTAGACACACTAAACAAATCACATTAGAAAAGCAGGGATACATATCAAGCATGACTAACCTGTTTTTGTGATCAAAAGTCCTCGCCCCAAACCCCTAAAAAGTTACATGGCAGGATTATCATAAGCAAAAACAGACAAAATGAATACAAAAGCCAAAAAGGCAGCACACAAACTACATTAACACACACAGCAGGAATGAATTAGCAGGAACCTTCCTTTTCATCTAAACCATTACATAGTAGTTGTAAGTCTAACACGTGAGATTTATCAAACCACAGCCTTAGTGCGGTGTGGGTCAGGAATTATGCACACTCCCCCCCAAAAAAACACAAAAAAAATATCTATTTGTAACCTAATATACACACTGCAAAGAAAGATTCAGACATGTTCTTAGGCCAAAACACCGGCCACAAATGCAGGCCTTTAAATAACCTAGCTAAGATTGCTAGCATACCTCCACCCACCCAGTAAAGGTCACACCCACAAGTGTAATTGATTCTGTTTCTTGAGGTAGGCCTCAAGTGCTCACACCTGTTCATTAGGAATACACACTTTACAAATGAAAGAATGCCTCAGCATTGATATCTGTGCAGCGTAAAGCTCAAAAAATTTTTGCAAGGCTCTGGCCATGATCAGTGATCCCAAAAATCTCCAAATCAAACTTGTACAGTGTTGGCATGTGGAGGGTCCAAAACAGGAAATGACAACTTTGTGAGGGCTGCTTTACATAAATTATTGACAGCGCATTCGTCATTCATCATTAATATACAACATTAAAATATGTGGGCAGGATCACACCAGGCTTATACATCCATATCTGGCTAAAACACCCCAGTTCTAGATTTGGTGCAAACCCACACTTGCTTGATTTATAATGTTATTTCTTGGGGTTCCATTATGTGAAACCTCTAGCCAGGTAACAGGATTGGGATTCAAACCAAGAACCTCAATGCTGCTAGGCAGAAGTGTTGACCTGTTAGCGGCTGTGCTGCCACATGTTTATATGCTGCATCTCTGTGGTGCCAAACAGTCCTAAGTCCCAGGGGTGCAAGAAGTTCATTAATGCAGATGTACTGGAGAGAACCAGTGAACAACCTGTTTCTGGCATATGCCATCTGTTTTGAAGGCTGGTTATGGCTGATTACTGTCAGCATGCTGAGAGATAAACAGCTGTCATTTTGTGGGTTTAGGTTTGCTAAGAAGCTGCAATTAGTGCTGGTGGGGAAATGTTAAGGCTGATTATAGTCCTTGCCCATGGGAAGCATATGACATGATTTGCAATGGTGGCGGAACCCTCCTACACATAAATACTACATTTAGACAAAATTTAGGTAAGGCCCTGAGTCAGGAGTTATGTTTAACAACATAGGGAGATCAGACAACTTCTCTACATGAAGTGGCATGTTTGGGATTTGAACCAAGAACATGTGGAACCATCCTAAATACACATATACTGCATTTCTTTGGACATATAGGTGGTGGAATTACATTAGTCAGGAGCTCTTTTTCTTCATTCATTCTGTGATATTTGGTGGTTCTTGGTGTGTGAGTGAAGAATAGTGATGTTACCCTTTAATGCCTGCAATTAAAAAGTGAAAAATAAAACAGCGTGGGAGTCCCCCTGTCCAAACCATGCCCTTGGGGTCTGTTATGGATTTTAATGGGAACCCCATGCCAATTTTTTTTTTAAAAATGGCATAAGGTTCCCCCCAAAATCCATTCCAGACCCTTATCCGAGAATGCAAATGAGCAAACGGCCCTCTCCTGAGCCATACCAGACCACATGCCCTCAACATAGGGGGGTAAACACCCTGTCCCCATGTTAATGGGGAAAAGGGCCTCATCCCCAAGACCCTGGGCTGTGGTTGTAGTGGTCTGCAGGCAGGGGCCTTAACAAGGGGACCCCCAGATCCCACCCCCCAATGTGAATGAGTATGGGGTACATAGTACTCCTACCAATTCACCAAAAAAAGTGTCAAAAAGTAATAAAAACACAGAGACATGGTACGTCACTCGTGGGAATGTGTGGTGTGGGCACGCTCACTGGCTAGTGGGGGGAGCCAATCAGCGGGTGGGGCAGACTCCATGTCTACCCGCTACCTGCGATTGCTCCCAAGACAGGCAGAAGAGGGATCTGCGAATGTAAACAAAGCAGATCCCTGTTCTGACAGGGGAGTTGAGAGGGATCGTCTGTTCCCAGTGATAGGAAACTCTCTCCTCCTCCAGTCAGCCCAGCCCCCATACAGTTATAAACACCACAGAGGGAACACATTTAACCCTTTAATCACCCCTAGTGTTAACCCCTTCCCTGCCGGTGACATTTACACAGTAATCAGTGGCTATTTTTAGCACTAATCGCTGTATAAATGTGACTGGTCTGAAAAAAGTATCAAACGTGTCTGATCTGTCCGCCGCAATGTCACAGTCCCGATAAAAATCGCAAATCGCCACCATTGCTTTAAAAAAAAAAATAGAAATGCCATAAATATATTGCCATAGTCTTTTAGACTATAACTTTTGCGCAAACCAATCAATATACGCTTATTGCAATTTTTTTACCAAAAATATGTAGAATACATTTTTATTTGGATATTTATTACAGCAAAAAGTAAAAAATATATATATAAATATTTTTCAAAATTGTTGCTCTTTTTTGTTTATAAACAACCGCAGAGGTGATCAAATATCACCAAAAGAAAGCTCTATTTGTGGGAAAAAAAGGATGCCAATTTTGTTTGGGTACAAAATCTCATGACCGCGCAACTGTCAGTTAAAGCAACGCAGTGCCGTATCGCAAAAAATGCTCTGGTCAGGAAGCGGGCAAATCCTTCCTGGACTGAAGTGGTTAAAAAATATAAAAACAGTGTCCAATGTAGATCTCATGACGCCACCGCACCGCTGGACCCGAAAAAGAAATAAAAAATCGCTCCGCTGTCAACTAAAGCAAACTGTCGAATGACTGGCTTGCCATTTGTCAGTTCTTATATATGTATAAGATCATGTAGTAGAGGATGATTATCACCCTCAACCCATTGGAAGTGACAGTATGAATTAACGACTGGATATAGAACAAAAAACAATGTCGGTTTCAAAAAACGGGGAAACATATCTAGGGGGTGCAGGAGGAGGCGGAGATGGAAATCTAGATCCAATAACAAATATAGAAGTCCCCAATGCAGTGAGAGTACATACCCAACAGAGACCTTCAACCCCTCTCCCCAAGAAATTTCGGCCTGGACAGCTTTGCTTACAGCAAGGAGGAGAGGAAAAACTCAAAGTGATTAATCTGTCCAGCATGGAGTTTTTTCGAGGCACAACTGTTCCTCCTAAATAAGGGTTTACCTTTTTGCCCCACCCATGCAGGAGACGTGTTTCAGGTGTTTATTTGTTTGCGTGCAGGATAATCTTGGGGGCTATGCGCTATGAAAATAATAAGAAATCCACTGAACACCCAGGTCAGTGGTTCTCAACTCCGGTTGAATATAGTGCTCTCAGGGATCTTACAGATCAATGGGAAGAGGGCCATACAGATTCCAATGAGGAAACTGATGAAGATTTTGTTAATTCCATTCTGGAATTAGCCCTGGAGGCAAGTGGTGAATGGGAAGATTTCCCAGAACTGGTCAATAAAAAAGTTCCCCTTAAGGAAATGAATTTGTACAAAAGACCACATACTTTTCCCCCCTTGTCTACGGTACCAGCGGTAGCCCTCTTTTTTAGAGCTGTCGCTGGAGAGATCAGATCTCTAAGAAAAAAATATATTGGTCATAAAACCTTAGTAGTGAGAGAAGGGTGGCCTTGCAGGAATTAAGACTAAATTCTAATTTGATAGTAAAAATGGCCGACAAGGGAGGAAATATAGTGCTAATGGATAGGTAAAAGTATATAAAGATGTGAAGAAAAATATTGAATAATTCAGAATGGTATGTGCCAATTCCACCTATCAATATGGAGAGAGAACAGAAAGCACTTTATGAGATTTTTGATAAAGCGTTGAATGATGGAATCATTGGGGGTAATTTACTATATCGTCAATATGCTCTCTTGCAGTGCATGAAAATAGTGCTCAATTAAAGTCAATTAAGACTTCAACTCTCAGAAACCGGGTGGATATGCAAATGGAACAGTGCGTTATTGCCGGCGAACATGCCTGTCAGATCCCATATGCGGGAATAGTGGAAGTCAATGGGGCTCGAACCTGCAAAATCCAAAGTCTTTATTGAAAGCTTGTATGCAAGTTATTTGCCATAAAAAGTGTATGGGGACCTGGGTATTGCCCTGGGGGGCATGTATCAATAGAACAAAAAGTTTTTAGAACAATCGGTTTTAAAGAAGCAGTGATTTTAATGATGCTTAAAGTGAAACAATAAAGATGAAAAATTCCTTTAAATATCGTGCTTGAGGGGTCCCCTTAGTGGGCCTGTAAAGTGGCGCATCTGTCCGATGTGTAGAAAATGCCACAGCAATAATGGCATTTCTAAAGGAAAAAATGTCATTTAAAGTTGCTGGCAGCTGTAATGTATTGCCATAATTGCTGTAATGTATTGTTAATGAGTACAAGGGCCTCTTCCTGATGAAGCTGTTGCGTCCAGCAAAACGCGTTGACGTCATGCCTAGCACGTCCTGATGCCTCCCCCAGCTCCCTGTGTGGGTCCCGAGATAGAGATGGCCGGTGCGCGGCTTGGCGGCTCCTGACTGGAATGCCATTTGTGGACTTATTCCCCTGGCGGCTATCTGGATCTTGGTCCATGTCCCCTTATTCAGCAGCCCGAATTCACAGCCACTTAGGATGGATACAGTACACGTGACCAGCCGTGAGATGCTGCGGAACTCGTGAGATTGACCCTGTGTATCTCCTTTCTGTTGACCCTCATAGCTGGCATATCCAGCATTCAGTTGATCTCCCATGCTGTGGGACTGTATTGGAGGCGTATACACACGCCACGCTATCTGTGGATACTTTGGGCTGTTGTGTCTCCCACTGTGCAAGATGGACAGTCAGTTACGTCTGCAGTGTGCTTGATCTTTGCACCATCCATGACATGCTTTGCCTTCATTTGCAGACACTTACACCTGCTGTTTGAAGTTACAAACCTTATGCACTCTCTCTGTTCATACAGTCAACCATGAGCCCACAGCTGCTCTCTGCTGCCTAGTGTTTTACATACATCTAGTTTCGGATCTACATTCAGTACTGAGTGACTGTGACCCACGCATCCATATTACCCTGATATTTCAATCTCTGAATTGCACTAGGATCAATATATGGAATGAGGTTTGGCTGTCGCCCGGGCGTTTGGTTTTTTAACCTTATTTGTTGTGACAACGTTGTCAGTATTTTTTGGTGGAGGGATCCTGTGATATTCCATACTATAGTATGGTCTTTTTTACTATTTGTAATTAATAAAGTATGTTTTTTTATTCATTATTTTGCTCACAGTATAATTATTGTTGGTTGACTAATATCCTCCTTTAGATGGCACCTTAGGGCAGCCTCTATACTGCCTACTCTGTGATATGCCTCTTCCAGACAACCCTGGCTGGTATTTTAACAAGGGGGTCCCTAGATCCCTGCCCCCCCATGTGAATGATTATGGGGTAGATTAAGGGGCCCCCTTGCTAAAGGGGGCTTCCAGATTTCGATAAGCCCCCCCCGCCCGCAGACCCTGACAACCACCGGCCAGAGTTTTTGGGAAGAGGCCCTTGATCCCAAAGCACCCTCTCGATGTTGAGGGCATATGGCCTGGTATGGTTTAGGAGGGGGGCCACTCGCACGTCCCCTCCCTTTCCTGACTTGCCGGGCTGCATGCCTGGATAAAGGTCTGGTATAGATTTTGGGGGGGGCCCACGCCATTTTTTTTAAATTTTTGTATGGGGGTCCCCTCCAAATTCATACTAGACCCGAAGGGCCTGGTATGGACCTGGGGGGGGGGACCCCACTCTATTTTTTAAATTACATTTTGGCATGCGGTTCCCCTTAAAATCCAGACCAGACCCATACCACACCATAATATTATTGAATATCTTCATACCTCTGCATGCATTTAAAGAGTTCATAGTATGGAAGCAATCAAAATGATATGCATTGCTGAGTACAATGCAAGCTTTCAACAGGTGATACCATCTGCGGGATTCAAACTCATCCCTTCAACCTTGGAAGGTAGCAGAGCAAACCACTATGCTACTGAGCTAACCACAATCAAACATAGAATCTACAATTACTAATGTTTGATTCTTTTCAGTCTATGCTGCTGATTGGGATGTAAGCTTTGCACTTTTTATTTAAAAAAAAAAAACACTGTGGGGTCCCCCCAGTTCCATACCTTCGGGTCTAGTATGGATTCAGAGGGGACCCCCCCACGCAAAAATAATAAAAAAATGGCATGGAGGTCCCCTCCAAAATCCATACCAGACCCTTATCTGAGCATGCCCCTCCTTAACCATACCAAGCCACATGCCCTCAACATGGGGTAGTGGGTGCTTTGGGGCAGGGGGCTCTGCGCCCCCACCCAAAGCACCTTGTCCCCATGTTGATGGGGATAAGGGCTTCTTCCCGACAACCCTAGCCAGTGGCTGTTGAGGTCTGTGGGTGGGGGGCTTATCAGAATCTGGAAGCCCCCATTAACCAGGGGGCCCCTAGATCCCACCCCCCATGTGACTGGGTATTGGTTACATTGCACCCCTACCCATTCACCAAAAAAAGCGGTGGAAAAAAAACAAGAACCGGTTTTTGACAAATCCTTTATTGCAAAATAGCTCTGAGACATCTTTTTCCCGGTGTCACCTCTCCCGCCGCCATCTTCTGCCGCTTCTCTGTTCTTCCTCGCCGTCATATTCTCCCGCTTCCCTGTTCTTCCTCGCCGCCATCTTCCCCTGGTGCTGTATCTTCAGCCGTCATCTTCTATCGCCACCTTCTCCTGCCGCTGTCTCTCTTGCCACCTTCTCCCTCTGCTGTGTTCTTCCTCGCCACTGTCTTCCTCCATTGTGTGTTGTCACACACTGTCTGGCGTTTCTTACATAGCCATGAGGTGTGGCCATCTGATGACGTCACTCGGAGAGCCCGCACCCTTTTTTTAAATAGCGGCTAACCGGCAGCACGGAAGAACACATCGGAGGGAGAAGGCGGAGGGGAGAGACAGCAGCAGGAGAAGGCAGCGACAGAAAATGGCGGCGGAAGATACAGCACCAGTGGAAGATGGCAGCCAGGAAGAACAGAGAAGCGGAAGAAGATGGCGGCAGGAGAAGATGGCAGCGGGAGAGACGACACCGGGAAGAAGATAGCTCAGAGCTATTTTGCAATAAAGGACTTGTCAAAAACCAGCTCTTGGTTTGTTTTACATTTTACAGCTTTTGTTGCTGAATGGGTAGGGGCACAATGTACCCGATACCCATTCACATGTTAAAGGGGGCTTCCAGACTCTGATAAGCCCCCACTGACAGACCCTGACAACCATCAGCCAGGGTTGTCGGGAAGAGGCCCTTGTCCTCATCAACATGGGGATAAGGTGCTTTGTTTGGGGGGGGCCCCAAAGCACCCTCTCCATGTTGAGGGCATGTGGCCTGGTATGGTTCAGGAGGGGGGGCACTCGCTTGTCCCCACCTATCCTGACCTCCAGGCTGCATGCTCAGATAAGGGTCTGGTATGGCTTAGGGTGACCCTATGCTATTCTTTTTTAAATTTTGGTGTGGAGACCCTAAAGGGTTTGGTATTGATTTTGGGGGGGACCCCTCGCCAATTTTTTTTTACATTTTGGCATTGAGTTCCCCTTAAAATCTATGCCAGTCCTAAAGGGCCTGGTATGGAATTTGGGGGGGACCCCATGCCAATTTTTTTTCAAAAAATCAACTTTTTGTTTCAAGATTAGTATAAACATTTGGTACATTCATTTACTTGGGCCCCCAAAAAAAGGCATGGAAATGATGCTCCAGCATTTGACAATATAGTTAGAAGGGCCCTGGTCAGAAGAGTTTACATTCTACAAGGGTAGTGCACTAAAAGTTAGACACATTAAACAAATCACATTAGAAAAGCAGGGATACAAATCAAGCTAATAACAAGCATGACTAACCTTTTTTGTGATCAGAAGTCCTCGCCCCAAACCCCAAAAAAGTTACATGCTTACATTTACAATTATAAGCAAAAACAGGCAAAATGAATACAAAAGATAAAAAGGCACTGCACAAACTACATTGACACATACAGCAGTAATGAATTAGCCAGAACCTTCCTTTTTAACAAAACCATTACATAGCAGTTGTAAGTCTAACATGTGAGATGAGATTCAGAAGCAATCATCAAACAGCCTTAGTGGGAGGTGAGTCAGGAATTATGCACCCCCCCCCCCCCCACCAAAACCCACATCTATTTGTAACCCAATATACAGACTGCAAAGAAAGATTCATGCCTGTTCCTAGGCCAAACGTCTGCCACAAATGCAGGCCTTTAAATAACCTAGCTAAGATTGCTAACCTCCACACACCCAGTAAAGACATGAAAAAAAGAGCACCTCTGGGTGCAGATGTACAATGATTTATTGAAGACACACATGTAAATTGGCAACTCACGTTTACAAGGAAACAGGTAGGCACATCTATTGGGGATAATACCCCAGGTGGCTGGAGATGGGTGAACGCAGATGCAACACTGCTTTGTCCGCGAGGTGTAGTCCTATCCGGAGGAGAGCCTGACCGGCCGCGTCACCATTGGCTGTCCGTATGGAGTCCGGAGAGCAGAGAGACAGTGTGAGGGTATGCCTATGTCACTGCTATGCCTAGGCTCATGCCAGGGCCGATCCTAGGGTCACAGACGCCTGGGTGCAGAAATATTTTTGGCGCCCCCCACATGGGCGTGGTCATCTTAATAACTCCCCCCTTTGCAAATGTTTCTATGGCAATAATTCTACTGGTGCGGGTACACCCCCCGCGGTTTTTATAAAGACGTGGGTCCGCAGACACTGGGATCCTAGCCGGGACCGTACTCGGATCCGTATCGTCACTGTATCCGTATGGGAGTGTGACAGAGAGACGAGAGGCCTGAGGTATGCCTGTCGGTTACCACTGCGCCGGCCAGTCCGAGAGGAGGCCTATCCTGATGTGGAGCGCCTGTTTCGTCACAACGTAGACGCAAGTGGGTAGAGGTCGGTGGACCCCATAATAGGGGTTATCTACACGGATGGACAAAGGAACATTTGCACTCAACGGTTAAATGTACACACA
>BLSH010078348.1:49196-78348 GCA_018402905.1 Glandirana rugosa | reverse complement strand
ACCTCACCAGTGCCACTTTACCCGTGCATACCAGTACCACCTTACCAGTGCATACCAGTGCCACCTTACCAGTGCATACCAGTGCCACCTCACCAGTGCATACCAGTGCCACCTTACCAGTGCATACCAGTGCCACCTCACCAGTGCAGTCTATCAGTGCCAGCTAATGAGTACCCATAAGTGAAAAATGTTATATCAGGAACTCACCTCCTCATTGTGGCCATTACACTCTGCCCATTCATTTTGAAGGCAATCCCGCCCCTCCTGTGGACTACATCTCCCACAATTCTTTGCAGTACAGGAGGGAGGGGGAGGGAGGAACACTCTGCTCTGTTTCCCTCCCCTAACCTCTGTACTGCGGGGAGAGTGCAGGGAGGAGGGGGCTGACCTAGGAGGAGAGGGGCGGGACGCTGGGAGGAGGAAGAGTCCACACAGCGATCTTCTTTATGACAGATGCAGGGTCAGGCAGCTTCCCGGAGGGCGGCGGCTGCTAGATGAGAAGAGCCCTCCTCCTCTGAGTTTCTACACTGGACAGAGCGGCTCTTCTCATCTAGCAGCCGCCGCCCTCCGAGAAGCTGCCTGGCTGTGATCAGCCTTAAAACAGTGAAGAGGAGTGAAGGGAGAACTTTTACAGTTCTGCGCCTCCTCCCTGCGGCGCCTGGGTGCATTGCACCCCGCGCACCCGCCCAGGATCGGCCTTGGCTCATGCTGTCTCTCCACGCTCCGGACTCCATACGGACAGCCGATGCTGACACGGCCGGTCAGGTTCCCGGCTATCCTCCGGATAGTACTACACCTCACGGACACAGCAGTGTTGCGCCTGCGTTCAACCATCTCCAGCCACCTGGGGTATTATCCCCAATAGATGTGCCTACCTGTTTCCTTGTAAATGTGAGTTGCCAATTTACATGTGTGTCTTCAATAAATCATTGTACGTCTGCACCCAGAGGCGCCCTTTTTTTCAGGTCTTCACAGCTCCTGGATATGGCTTCTCCATAAGAGTGCTGCCCGATTTGCAGACTGTGGACAATAGTATCCAAATCACGCTATACATGAGACTCAAAGCCTGGCCTTGCGCCTAATACTTGTCTAAAAAAAAAACACGCAGTAAAGAACACACCCACCAGTGTAATTGATTCTGTCTCTCTCACACCTGCTCATTACACACTCTTTACAAATAAAAACATGCCTCAGCAAATATATATGTGCAGGGTAAAGTTCAAAAAATATAACATTAGCCATGATCAGTGATCCCAAACATCTCCAAATCAAACGTATACATTGCTGGGCATGTGGAGGGTTCAAAACAGGAAATGACAACTTTGTGAGGGGTGCTTTACACAAATTGGTGACAAAGCGCATTTGTCATTCATCATAAGCATACAACATTCAAATTTCTTGGCAAAAACACTCCAGGTCTAGATTTGGTGCAAACCCACACTTGCTTGATTTATAATGTGAGTTCTTGGGGTTCCATTATGTGAAACCCCTAAAAAAAGTTAGCATTAGTGAAAAACAAATTTTAACACTACTACACACAAACATCCAGCCTTATAGCAGGATTGGGATTTGAACGCAGACCCTCAGTGCTGCTAGCCAGAAGCTCTAGTCTGTGAGCCACTGTGCTGCCATAGGCTTTTAGGCTGCATATCTGTGATATAGAACAGTCCTAAGTCCCAGGGGTGCAAGAAGTTAATCAATGCAGATGTGCTGTGGAAGGCCAGAGAGCCAGTGAACAACCTGTTTCTGGCATATGCCATCTTTTTTGAGGGTTTTGGCTTGATAAGAGTCTGCAATTAGTGGTGGTGTGGAAATGTTAAGGCTGATTAGAGTCCTTGCCCATGAAAAACATATGACACAATTTGCAATTGGTGGTGGAAACCTCCTACACATAAATACTACATTTAGACCTAATTTAGGTAAGGCTCTGAGTCAGGAGTTATGTTTAACAACATAGGGATATCAGGCAACTTCTCTACCTGAAGTGGCATGCTTGGGATTTGAAACCAGAAACTCAGCACTGCATATATACTGCATTTCTTTGGACATATAGGTGGTGGAATTACATTAGTCAGGAGTTATTCTTCTTGATTTATTCTGTGATATTTGGTGGTATTTGGTGTGTAAGCATAGAATAGTGATGTTACCCCTTGATTTTTGTGAAATACATTTTTATTTCTGATATTGGTACACATATCACGTTTTTTAGCTCAAATTAGGATCATTTGGAAATAATAAAAAACACAAAATTGCAATGGTATTGTTTGTGGTTTGTAAAAACATCTGTGTGAGATTGGGGATTTTTTTTGTGAGATGGAGAGCAACAAGTGTAAGTGACAGAGAGAAAAATATTTTACCAACATATGAAAACATTACACATTACACATTCTAGCAAAACAAAATAGATGATGAAGAAGCAACATTGTTGCAAGGACAATTTAATTGAGAGAAAGATACATTTAATCTCAACATGAAAAGGATTTCTTTGGGGAAGTTACAATTGTAGCATTAGAATAAATGGCTGAAACTTGCATTGGGCCACATAACTCTCATTTTAACTCTCAAAAACGATCTTTAAACCAGTGCCAATTTTGGTATGTACTGTAGCGCCCTGTAAAAAAAAACATGGGAGAGCAGTTTGCATGTCTGAGCATGCTCAGCTGTGCTGTGTACCTAGTTGTAAAGAGACGGGGAATTTATCTCTTCCCAGACTATTTCAGCGTAGAAATCAATTTTTCACACAGTTTAACTGGTTAAAGTCCGTCACGCGTACATTTACTGCTGCAGAGTGGCAGCGTAACACGAATCACCGTTTAGAAACCGCCAGTGCCCCTATCAGTGTGTACCAGTGCCCCTATCAGTGCATACCAGTGCCACATATCAGTGCCAACCAAGGCCACCTACTAGTGCCCACCTATCAGTGCCCATCAGTGCCACCTATGAGTGCCCAGTACCGCCTATGAGTGCCAATCAGTGCCGTCTATGAGTGCCCATCAGTGTCGCTTATCAGTGTCCGTCAGTGCTGCATATCAGTGCCCGTCAGTGTTTCATATCAGTGCCCGTCAGTGCTGTTTATCAGTGCCGCCTAACAGTGCTCATCATTTCTGCATATAAGTGTCTCATCATCAGTGCCACCTAATCAGTGCCAATCAGTACTGCCACATCAGTGCCCGTCAGTGTAGCCTCATCAGTGCCCATCAGTGATGGAGAAAATGTACTTATTTACAAAGTTTTGTGACAGAAATAGAGAATTCTTTTTCAAGATTTACGGTCTTTTTTTGTTTATAGCGCAAAAAATAAAAAACGCAGAGGTGATCAAATACCACCAAAAGAAAGCTCTATTTGTGGGAACAAAATGATAAAAACTTTGTTTGGGTACAACGTCGCACGACCGTGCAATTGTCATTCAAAACGCAACAGCAGTGAAAGCTGAAAATTGATCTGGTAGGAAAGTGTTCTAAGTGCATAGTATTGAAGTGGTTAAACAATATACTGCATATTTCAGTACCATTTAGGTGATTATATCATGCTCTAAACATTACTTCCATGTGCAATGGAACTGGACAGGTCCTGACTGGAGTAAGGGTGTGGGTGCTATCTGTTGCCTGGGCGCTATAGTGAATTCGATTTTGGGAGTATTTTTTCTCCAGCGCTATTGTGAATTCCATTTGGCCGCTAATTAGTGCCTTTTGCCATTTTTGTCGCTAATTAGCGCTCTATCGCTATGATAAATGACCACCCTTGACGAGGATACGGTTGATTTTTTAAAGGTGGAATTTCTGAGGGTACCCATGTTTTATTTACTCCCTAAGGTCCACAAATCACTGGAGGACCCGCCGGGGGGACCAATAATATCAGTGAATGGTTCGCTGACTGCAAAAGTCAGCAAATACATTGGCAAACTATTACAACCCTTTGTGATCAACCAGCCCGCATACGTGAGGGATACCTTACATTTACTTACAATGTTGAAGGGTTTAACTATACCAGAGGGAACAATCCCTTTATCCTTAGATATTGAGGCACTTTATTCATCAATACCCCACGAAAGGGGCCTGAAGGTGATTGAGAGGATACTCGGTAGCAAAGCCACCAACAAACAGGGACATAGTGCTTTTGTAATTAGGATGCTAAGGTTCCTACCCACCCACAACAATTTTCAATTTGAGGGCAAATACTATCGCCAGGCACAAGGCACTGCTATGGGCACTAAGTGTTCCCTGGCTTATACAAATATCTATCTAAGCGAGTGGGAAAATTAGCCCTTTTTGGGTGGGGTATCGTCGGTGTGCCTGTCCAGGATTTTGTTGTGGTACAGGTGCATCGACAGCGCCCTCATTCTATGGACAGGAAGCCACCGAGGAAATTGAGATACTGATGAAAGAGCAGGCAGTGAACCCATATAATCTTAGGTTTACTAACGAGTGGCACCATGAGAGGGTGACATTCCTAGACCTAGGAATTGAGCTCACTAGCCAGCAGACAATCAAAACTACACTCTACAGGAAGTCGTCTATGGCTATGTATAGTTTGCTACATGCGGACAGTTTTCATCCCCAACCTCTGGTCCGCAGCATCCCGATAGGACAGTACCTAAGGGAGCAAAGGAACTGTTTGGATCCTGCAGACTTTGAGAAGGAGACAAGGGAGTTGCAAGAGAGGGTTAGAAATTGGGGATATAAAGATAGATGTGAGTGGTAGATCTAGACTGGCGCTCCCCTGTGTTGCATGTGTCTGAGGTAATAATTATCTTAAATCTGTAGTGGAATATAGGACGTGTATCCTTGAGGAGAAAGTGCTCATGTGCTGAAAAACTATATACTGTAAAATATATAAATGGTTTAAAATATAGTGTAACCAATCTTTATAACGTGCAAAGTGCTAGTGCAATAAACAATAATCAGTCAGTGTATTGTATATATATATAAGTATCTCCTCTAAGTGTACTCAAATTTACAGCAGCAATAAGCTCAAGACCTGGTTTTACCCATCCATCCCACCTGATCTACCTGACTGAGACAGGCGCCTCTGCGCTTTACCCCTGTGTGGGGTGGCGCCGACCGGTAAGCAGGGTGACAAGAGGGGAGCACGTGTGTCACACCAACAGAAGCATTAATTGGAAGTCGCTATATGGACACCTGTTTTTTTTTTTATATTTACGGTTTAGAGCTTACCAGCTTATGAAGTAGACTAACGTTTTAGCCCTACCACCTTATATTGTATAATTGCTATCCAGATCTTTGCATTGGAACTGTTGGGAGCATTGAAAAAAGGAATATATATACCAGGTCTTGAGCTTATTGCTGCTGTAAATTTGAGTACACTTAGAGGAGATACTTTGTGCTGGAAACAGCTGTGAGCGATATTGTTGCGTAGTGACAAGCACGGTGTTAGATCAGGAGGGTCCTCAGTCACCCGTCGTTGAGGAGGGCAGCGATCTGATA
Source organism: Glandirana rugosa (assembly GCA_018402905.1). Lineage (NCBI taxonomy): Eukaryota > Metazoa > Chordata > Amphibia > Anura > Ranidae > Glandirana > Glandirana rugosa. The sequence continues at coordinate 72,904 of BLSH010078348.1, read as the reverse complement.
CCCGCATTGCTCACAGTCATTGGTCCCAAAAAAGTGTCAAAAATGTCCAACATGTCCGCTGCAATATCGCAGTCCTGATAAAAATCACAGATCGCCACCATTACTAGTAAAAAAAAAGAGTAAAAATGCCATAAATTAATTCTCATGGTTTGTAAACGCTGCAACTTTTGCTCAAACCAATCAATAAACGCCGATCGCGATTTTTTTTACCACAAATTTGAGGAAGATTATATATTGGCCAAAACGGATGAATACATTTTTTTTTATATTTTTTGTTGGATATGTATTGTAGCAAAAAGTAAAAAATATAGTTTTTTTTTTTCAAAATTGTTGCTCTTTTTTTCTTAATAGCGGTGATCAAAAGTGATGCAGACGGGATCAAATACCACCGAAAGAAAGCTCTATTTGTGGGGAATAAAGGGCATCAATTTCGTCTGGGTACATCATCGCACGACTGTGCAATTATCAGTTAAAGCGACGCAGTGCCGAATCACAAAAAGTGCTCTGGTCATACAGTGGGAAATCCTTACAGTCCTTAGGTGGTTAAGCATTGAGGGGGGAAAGTGCAACTTTTCATTCGATATGTGTATGTATTTCATTTGCCTGTTTTCTGAATACAAAGAAATTGTAATATATGTGAAGTGTTGGATAATTGCTGCTACACTGCCATCTAGTTCACAGTTATAGATGTTCCCCCTGTTCTTAGCAAGATACATGTTTTCTCTGGTTTATAACCAAGATAATGGATACTCAGCAAGGTTGCTGGGCTGTGCATGTGAGTTTGGATGACATCATAATGACGTGATGCACTGCACATGTGTAGTAGCATCTATTTCGGCCATTTTGCTGAGAATATAAGGGATAAATACAGCAAGTGTTTGTGTCAGTATGTAGCATCCTTTGGAAAAGCTGGGGTTCCCAGCGAAACCGGTCAGGGTCACTATCCCTTTCCAGCTACCTGCTCCTGCAGCTCTGATGGCTCCTGGTATTTGAGGTTCCACCCAACATGAACGAATTAGCCTTTGCCTCCCTGGTCCGGCCTTTCCTGGGTTGGGGGGGGGGGGGTTGGCCTGGTTCACCACGCCGGGAGCTGCGACGCACACCGTGGATTCCCTCCTCCCCCGCTCCTACGTCCCATGGAGGGGTGGGTTTCCCCGCTGTGCGTCGACATCACGCCACCCGGCCATGCATGCGGCATCTCTTGATGCTTGACGCCGATCGGGTACACACGCTCGCGGGTGCTATGGAGTTGGAGTACAGCCCCCCATCGGGCTTCCTCCCCTCCCCCTTCTGCTCCCGCGTGCATGATGTTGGCGGGCCTATTGGTGGCTGGGCCCATATCAGGCGTGCCTCTTGCGGCACCTGGCGTCTCCTGGATTATTCTCAATCATTTTAACCATGCACCATGCACTCAATCATGCTGTCTCCACTTTTTTAGGTATGGTCACTTACATTAGTATTTACACACATCACTCGTTTTTAACATTATTCATAACCCCCACTGTCCCTTTCCTTTTTTTTTTTTCTCTCAACCACGGTTCCTCAGTCCCTCATGATGCACCTGCTCACAATTATCTTCCACTCAGTCTTATATCACCATCCATTCCTTCACCAGACACACATTCACCCTGGAGACGCCCGTGCCTGCATGTCAGCTTGCCTGGAGGGATCTTGCTGCCATGCCTCCCGCCTCAGCTCCCGTTTGTGGATGCCCCTTGTTGGTCCCCCCTCCCCGCCTGCGTGTGTACGGTCCATGGATACAACAGGTTGGTTTTCTTGGGAATTTTTATTATGGGGGATTGTCGTTTCCTCCTGCATGGTGATTTTTCCCAATATATCTATATTCATTTTTTTCTTTACCTTAGACAAGTGACGAGCCTGCTCCTGATGAGTGACATTCAGTCACGAAACGTGCGTAGAGCCACCAGCTGCCGTCAAATGCTTTACCTAAGATAATTTTTTACAAGGTCTTCTAGACCAACCCCCTGTGGGGGTACTTGGAGGTCATGGACAACGCAAGTTTATCGATAATGGAATATTTTACATAACCACATCAATGTGATGGATGGGGGCAATTTTTTGTATACCATCAAATGTATGCTTTGTACCTTTGTATCCATGTACACATATTATATATTGTGTCTGTACTGACCTATTTGAATATTGATTATATGATATATACTATGAAAATATTGTTCTATTTCTATAATAAATTGTTTTACCATATCCATCCAGCATCTTTTTCTCACACTTGTGTGTCATTTAAAGTCCCAATCCCCTCCAAGTTAGCTTTTTTTAGCTTTCTTTTTATTCCAATTATAGGGATGGAAGATTGTGCCTCTACCCAGCCAAGCCTTCATTTAAACTCCCAATTTTTGCCCCCTGCCTTTTATGAACGAATTATGGACAAGGACATTTGTTGGATAAGTATCATGTTCTTTGACAGAAACCTGCTAGCAAGAATATTCTTGCATGATTAACACCTGAAACAGACTATTTGATTCAGAAAGCCCTTTTTTTCCAGATGGATTTTATTGCTAAAAGGGGGACTACTCCAGACAGGTGTATTTGCATATTGATTTACAACATAACACATGTCTATGTGTATGAATAACCATCCCTGTGGACAATCAGTATACTATAGAGACAGAGACTTCCAGTGATCCTAATGGTTGTGGAAGAGAGGCTCCCATGAGGGAGGGTGAAAAGCCTTGAACTTAATCAGCTACTAGCTGACCTCCTCTGGACTGGGAGCTGTGTTCATAAATCCACTCATTGTTTGTATGCACCTGTGTGGGATCCAGAACTGTGTTACAGCGTTTCCAACATTGGAATACTGGAGGGGCCCCTTTTCTCCCATGTGAGTGAATCTTGATATGTTTTTTTGTTTCTACTTTGCTGGTGGATAAAGTCTACAGGAAAAATGTATACACGAGATTCAACCCTTCATCTACTGTAGGATCAGTCTTGAAGTGTGAGAGTTATGAACTGTGAAACTGATAATCCTCTATTGGAGTTTGTGCGAGGGATATATATACAGATGTACTTGTAGCCATGTCCCCCCTTAGGGATGGCTGAGTGTTGTGGTTTACCTGCTCCCTGTTCACACTGCCCTCAATCACCTCCATACCACACCCGGAGTCACAGAACAGGCTGGTACTTTGATTTGTTTTATTAGGGAATTGAACTTGGATGGGGATTGGGGATGTTATGGGATGCCCAGAGAATTTGTTGATCATTTACACGGGACTACTATATACAGCTCAGTATATATGCCACTTCTTGTCCTCCAGCACTTCACTTGCTTCAGTTACACTTCTTCCTCCAGCACTTGACTTGCTTCTCTAAACTCCTGTACCTCTCTCCTGCACATTACTTCTTCCAGGCCCATAAGGAAATTTACAAGGCCTTCTCAGTTCCTCCAGCCTGACTAGCACATGGTAAGACCTGCCATGCTGTGCGCAGGGCCTCAGAACCACCCATTACAGGTAGGGACAGTTGGTCTCCATGTGTGTAGATACACTGCTGTGCTGGCCGGCCTGATGGACTACCACTCCCAGCCCATCCTCTTGCTCCAGGCCCTGTCAGCTACTCCAGCTGCATTGGCCTTACTCACTGCCTCCATGGCACCACAGTCCCTTACTGACTTCTGCATCCTTTGTAGATTTTCTCTCACCCCATTCCCCTCCGGCATGCCTCTACAGCTTCCCAGGGTGTGTGCCACTCACCAACCACTGGTGGACTCTTCAGCTGAGCTTCTCCAATAGCACTGTCTGTTGCTCTCCTGCTCCCTTGTGCTGCTCCAGGATCTCCCTTTCCTCCTGGCTGCACCTGAGTCTAGGCCTCAAGGTCACCCACAGACTGGGGGCTCCCGGGTGAGGCCTCCGCAACCTCAGCTACATTCCAGCTCTTTCACCTGAACTCTCCTCCCAGATTAGGCTGACTCTGATTATTTAAGGAGGCATGCCCCCTGCCAATCCAGATAGGGGACTGGTCAGGGCTCCTTAGAATACTCCAGATGACTACACCTCCCTCCCAGCTCTCTGTCCAGAAACCTTCCACCAGTTGGTAACCTGATCTGTTAATCACTCAATCCTACTTGAGCCACTACCAGCCCTGAAACAAAACAATCAGGCCTACACACCAGTCTGGCCCGATTACATTTTCCTCACCTACCAAAAATCTATTCCCACTAGCTCCTACCTAGCAGGGGGCACTACACTCACCCCCCCCCCCCATAAACACCAGCTGGTCATCAGCTGAGAAAATTGAAAATAATATTCCTGGGCTCAGGAACAGGGCATCCCAGAGCAGAAAGAGGGAGACGAAAAGGGAACAAACTTGGATGGGGTAGTAGAAAAAAAATAATTTGTCACATCTCTATACATTATCCATACTGTACAATATATTTACACCTCCCTAGCTACCGGTCCCTGCAGCTAGCTACGTACACAATTGATACATCCCTGAGCCAGAGCACTTCTCCGGAGAGAGGATCACTCCACCCATATGACTGTAGTAAGGCTTCTTCACTCACGACGGATGCGGATGAGCAGCCGCTCTATCCCTGGAATCCTAAGAGAAGAGAGAAGAACCTAACTACAACTACTTAACTAAACAGGTCCATTGAGAGGGGGTTATAGACTTCTCAACGAACAACACAAGGCTCAAGAAAAAAACACTGTTCTTCTTCCCTTTTTTTTAGAGTTCCTGATGGGAGGGGCCCCTCCCCAGGCAACAGGTACTCAAAAGTAGTGAAGAAACAGGAACAAACCTCACCCCAGTGTCTCTCCAGTGAAACAGTCCCTCCCACTGGACACAGGGTGGCAGGCTGGCTTGTCCTGCAGTTCAGGGAGGAAATGTGCACACACCACTACTCCTCCGGCAGTCCATGGAGTATGCTTACATTGGCTGTACTACATCACAGTCCCTCAAACGTAATAGTGGGGGTCAGGCAATTTCCTCCGACTGCCCCCCTCCCCCAAACAGAAATAGAGTAGCTCCTTGCGGCCTGGCCTTCTTTAATTATTGAAACACAGTCCCTCTGGATTGCACGACCAAGACTCCACTCTCTCTTCAAACCAGGAATCTCTCCCATTGGCTGCTCTCCTGTCCCCACAAGGGCTTTGGCACATGGAGGTATTCCCAAGTCATATCATTCTTCCACTCCTCCCTGGATTCTTCTACAATATCCATGACCTGGAGTGGAATGTAAGAGTAATCTAGGCCCCACTCCAGAGCAAATTTACGCAGGACTTTTCTCTGATACCAGGGGAGCCTAGGCAGACTCTTCACCTTCCCTCTCCCCGGCCGAACTACAGTGTCCGGTAACTTGACCACCTGCTGGCAGTATGTTGCTGGTCTGGTCTGGGTGGTGGAGGGCCTATTATAGAAGAAATGGCTGCTGACACTGAGGATTCCTGCTGCAGTGCTTGGCTGTGGTGGAGGCCCAGATTCTTCCTCCTCTGAGGGGGCATCACAAGTGTGTGAACCACCCATCACCCACTCATCCTCTGATCCTTCACTGGGAGATGACCACTCTGCTAAGTTCTCCAGAGAGCCAAACTCTGCAAGTAGTCTGGGTGACCCCCAGTCTATGGCCCTGACCTCAACATCCCCAGCTGGTTCCTCCAGGGACTCACTTCCCTCCACTACTTGCTCCGGCCCCGCTGGGATGGTAATGGGGTAGGATGTGGCCGACATTTCACGGACCCCTGGCTCCCACATGGCAGTACTTACTGTACCCAGGTCCCCGGCCAGGCCACAGGCCACGACAGCCTCCTCTTCTCCTTTGTCCTCCGGTTTCGCAGGGGAGTCGCTAGGCCGCAACTCAATCACACCTTTGGGTAGAGATACCAGGCCCGACCTGGCCCTCAGAGACTTTTGCGGCTGCGGATCATATCGCCCTTATGGCAGGTCCACGCTTTAGTACTGTGGCCCTTGCTGTGTTGAAACCAACTGGGTGAGCGGTTCGTCACAATGCCCGCACTGAGCCCAGGCAGTGACCTCCGCGGTCGGAATCCGGGTAAATCAAGCAAAGCCCTTCCACTTCGTCTATCACTCTCAATGCGAGTTCCCCGCATGGCTCCATGCGGACCCCTGTGTCAATCAGGGTCCGCTCCGGCTTGTCCGGCAACCAGATGAGCCCCCACGTTACCAGACGAGCTGGCGCCAAAAGTCCTGATATGCAGGCTTGCTGCAGGTCACGCTGCTGTAACCCCTTGTGTGAAGGATGAAAGTTTGCAAACATGCTGACACTAGCAGAACTTGTCCAGACATGCTGATCTTGCTGGTGGTTGCCGGTAGCAACAGTAATTTTGTAGTAGCCACTGTTTAGCTGGAAAGCACACTTTTCACACAGTCTCCCCCCCTTAACAACAAGAACAGTCCCAGGCATGCTTTACTGTGACCAGGAATTGGAGCAAAAAGTTCAAGATGCCCAGCTTTTGCAGATCGCTGGACATATTTGTAATTCATGGGCATGATTGCCCGGTGTGGTTGCTATGGGTAACAGCACATGGTAATAAAGTAATTGAATTAGCATGATGGTGTAAGTGTCCGCCCCATTCGCATTAAGCACAGTTCAATGAGCAAATTACATTTTCCCGGTTCAACCCTTACTAATGGCAAAACAGTCACATTTCCTTGGCTCAGTTCACACTTCCATTGCTAGGGGTAATGACTGGCAGAATTACTCGAGACAGATGAATCCCGGATAAGCCCTCAAATGTAGCCATGTCCCCCCTTAGGGGTGGCTGAGTGTTGTGGCACACACTGCCCTCAATCACGTCCATACCGCACCCGGAGTCAGAGAACAGGCTGGTACTTTGTTTTGTTTTATGAGTGGATTGAACTTAGATGGGGATTGGGGATGTTATGGGATGCCCAGAGAATTAGTTGATCATTTACATGGGACCACTGTATACAGCTCAGTATATGCACCACTTCTTGTTCTCCAGCACTTCACTTGCTTCAGTTACACTTCTTCCTCCACTCTCTAAAGTCCTGTTCCTCTCCCCTGCACATTGCTTCTTCCAGGCCCAGAAAAATGGTGAGGCCTGCCATGCTGTGCTGTGCGCAGGGCCTCAGAACCACTCATTACAGGTAGGAATAGTTGGTCCCCATGTGTGTAGATACACTGCTGTGCTGGCCTGATGGACTACCACTCCCAGCCCATCCTCTTGCTCCAGGCCCTGTCAGCCACTCCAGCTGCGTTGGCCTTACTCACTATCTCCATGGCATCACAGTCCCTTAGTGACTTTTGCATTTTTTGTAGATTGTCTCTCACCCCAATCCCCTCCGGCATGCCTCTACAGCTTTCCAGGGTGTGTGCCAGTCACCGACCATCGGTGGTCTCTTTGCTGAACTTCTCCAATAGCACTGTCTGTTGCTCTCCTGCTCCCTTGTGCTGCTCCAGGATCTTCCTTTCCTTCTGGTTGCACCCGAGCCTAGGCCTCAAGGTCACCCCCCAGGATGGGGGCTTCCTCCCGGGTGAGGCCTCCACAACCTCAGCTACATTCCAGCTCTTCCACCCAAACTCTCCTCCCAGATTGGGCTGACTCTGATTATTTATGGAGGCCTGCCCCCTGCCAATCCAGATTGGGGATTGGTCACGGCTCTTTAGAATACCCCAGATGGCTGCACCTCCCTCCCAGCTCTCTGTCCAGAAACCTTCCACCAGTTTCTGGAAAGAAGTGGGAGGTCCTGGTGACCTCATCTGTGAATCACTCAATCCTACTTGAGCCACTTCCAGCCCAGAAACAAAACAATCAGGCCTATACACCAGTCCGGCCTGATTACATTTTCCTCACCTATCAAAAATCTATTCCCACTAGCTCCTACCTGGCAGGGGGTGCTACATACTCTTGAGGAAAAGGTCACTGATCTACAATTCACCTCCCCTGGAACATAGCTGATGGAATCACCATTACAGAGTTTCCCTGTCTAACTGCTGGATGTTCCTGATTAAGAACCGGAGGATTCACACTTCTCCAGCTTGTTTCAGCAAATTTATGGCTTTCCATTAAATAAGCACATGAAGATTTTTTCTTTAACCAGTTCCTTACCGGGCCATAGTAGAATGATGCCGACAGTAATACTCTACCATCCCGGGTGGACGTCATATGACGTCCTCCCATTCTCGCCGCAGCGCAGCAATCAGGGATGAAGCGTATCCCTCAGGACACGGCCCATCCCTGATCAGTGTAAAGAGCCAATAAAAATGGCTCTTTACCATGTGACCGGCTGGGTCCAATCACAGCTGGTCACATGCACTGTCCTTATGCACAGCGCTCGTGTGCGCCCCTAGAGGCACACAGAGCGGTGATCGGGGACGAGGCTTGTCACCGTGACACATCCCATCCCTGATCATGGTAAAGAGCCAATGTACAATCACAGCCGGTCACAGAATGTAAACAAACCACGGTAACGAGCTGTTACCGGGTTCTCCTCCTCACACACCGATTGTGTGTGAGGAGGTGATTGCGGTAACAGCTCGTTACCACTTATAGTGTACACCCATCACGCTGATTGCCCCCCAGTAATAAAGAGTACCTGCCACAAGTCCATCAAAGTACCTGTCACCAGCCCATCTGAGTACCCGAGTAGCTGTCACCAGCCCATCTGAATACCCAAGTAGGTGTCACCAGCCCATCTGAGTACCTGTCATCAGCCCATCTGAGTACCCAAGTACCTGTCACAGCCAATCAAAGTACCCGAGTACCTGTCACCAGCCCATCAGAGTACCTGAGTACCTGTTACCAGCCCATCAGTGTACCCGAGTACCTCTCACCAGCCCATCAGAGTACTCGAGTACCTGTCACCAGCACACCCAAGTGCCTATCTACAGCCCATCAAAGTACCCGAGTATCTGTCACCGGACCATGACTCATAAAATATACATTGGGGTGTTTTCTTTCCAAAATGGGGTCATTTTGTGGGTAGCTCCACTGTCCTGGTGCTCCAGGACCTTCAAAAGTGTGATACGTAGGAATGAAATTAGATGAGTAATTTATGCTCCTAGAATGCCTGAAGGTACTACTTCAATGTTAGGCCTCTGTATGTGGTCAGGCTGTGTAAAAGTCTGACACATGTGGTATCGCCATACTCAAAACGAGTAGAAGAATGTATTTTGGGGTGTAATTTTTGGTATACACATGCTATGTGTTAGCAATATCTGATATATTGACCACTTTGTGTAAAAAAAAAAAAAAAAAAAAAAATGTTTTCATTTTCCTTCCACGTTTTCTGAAGAAATGTGGAAAAAAATTAACCATTCAAAAGACTCATAATGCCTCAAAGAATATACGTTGGGGTGTTTGTAGCAGAATGTGTTTTGGGGTGTAATTTTTGCTATGTATATGCTATGTGTTAGAAATATCTTATAAATTGTCCACTTTGTGTAAAAATAAAAATGTTTTCATTTTCTTTCTACGTTTTTCGAAGACTTGTGGTAAAAAAATTAACTGTTCAAAAGACTCACAATGCCTCATAGAATATACATTGGGGTGTTTGCTTTCCAAAATGGGGTTATTTTGTGGGTAATTCCATTGTCCTGGTGTTCCAGGGCCTTCAAAATTGTAATAGGTCGTTAGGAAATTAGATGTGTAATTTATGCTCCTAGAACGCCTGACGGTGCTCCCTACATGTTTGACCTCTCTGTGGCCAGGCTGTGAAAAAGTCTCACACATGTGGTATTGCCATACTCGAGAGGAGTAGCTAAATGTAGTTTGGGGTGTAATAGGGAGTATTCATATGCTGTGTGTGAGAAATAACTTTTGTGCAAAAAAAAATAAAAATAAATTATTTCTTCATTTTCCCAAGAATCGTGGGAAAAAATTACAACTTCAAAAAACTCGCCATGCCTCTTACTAAATAACTTGGACAATCTACTTTTCAAAAAGGGGTCATTTGGGGGGTATTTGTACTTTCTTGGCATTTCAGGGCCCCAGGAAATGAGATAGGACGTCAGTGCATCTGGTGTGATCAATTTTCCATGATTGGCACCACAGCTTGTAGACTCTATTACTTTCACACAGTTCAAATAATATATACTTATTTGGGTTATTTTTACCAAAGACATGTAGCAGTATAAGTTCTGGCCCAAATTTATGAACACAAATTACTTATTTGCAAAATTTTATCATAGAAACTAAGAAAAAGTGTTTTTTTTTTCAAAATATTGCTGGTTTTTTAACTTATGTCGCAAAAAATAAAAACCCAGAGGTAATTTTTAATTCAACAACTTTATTGTCAAAAAGAAAAAAATTAACACACTTTACATCCAATGCACTGTGCACAATAATCATAAATTACATCACATGGTAAGCGCAACAGTTGCCTGCAACGGCCAAGATCTAGGTAATATGGAGAAATGTCTGTACAACGTATATGACAACTGAACTTTATAGATCACACACATGTTTCAGAAGCCTCCAGCCACCTATCCCAGATTTTATTATATTTGACTGGGCAGCCTCGGTGTATATACACACACTTTTTGTACGGGAGTGTGTTGTTCACTTCCCCCTTCCATTCAGAGATTGTTGGTGGTTCAGGTCTCATCCAGTGCCTTGCAATGATTTTCCGGGCTATAAATAGGGTTTCATGCAAAAAGGTTTTGGTATATTTGTCTAAGTCTGTGTCTGGTAAAATGCCCAATAGGCATGGCTTGGGGTCTAAGGCCAGGGGTGATCCCATGTTATCATGAAGGAATTGCACTATCTGTTTCCAGTAACCCTGAATGTATGTACAGGTCCAGATCAAGTGATAGAAGGATCCCACCTCCTGTTTGCAAAGGGGACACATATCAGAACCTCCGCCCCGAAATCTGGACACCCTGAGGGGTGTCAGATACGTCTGTTGAAGGATATATAATTGTGTAAGTCTGTCAGACAGTCTTGGGGACACTACCTTACAAGAGTCCAGTGCCTCCCCCCATTCTTCATCTTCCATGGGACCCCACTGCCTCTCCCATCTCACTTTGAGTTTATATGCTTCTCTTGTTGACCGCGGGGTAATAATCATGTTGTATATTATGGAGGTCAGTTTCTGAGATTCTGAGAGTCTGATGATCTCTACAAGAGGACTTGGAGCCAGAGCAGGTGGGTTATGAGGGAACTGAGTCTGGGCTGCATGACGCACCTGGAGGTATCTGAAGAACATACGATTGGGGAGCGAGAACTCCTCTTTCAGTCTATCGTAAGTCTTCAGGGTACCTGCCGATATTATGTGGGAGAGGTAGAATATCCCCAATTTGCACCATTCCTTGGCGTCCGGAATTATGTTCAACTCCGGGAGGGTTTTACTATGCCAGAGGGGTGTGTGGTCATTGTGTGGAGCTACCTCCAGTTTACACGAGGCGAGATCCCAGATCCTCCTATAGTGTTTCAGGGAGGGAGCATGTTGTCGTTCCCCCCCGTTCGCACCAGGTGTGGCCATGATCGCATACAAGGGGTCCATGGTGGAGCGAGCCCAATCTGGACACAGGAGGGACAAAAACCTATGCTTGTCCATTCTGTCGAGATGGAATATGTTTGATAATTGCGCCGCAATGTAATAAATGCTGAAGTCAGGCAGTGCCGTGCCTGCTAGGTCTGTTGGGCGCAGGAGGGAATTCCAGAGTAGTTTGTGCCTATCATTACCCCAGATAAATGATTTTAATAGTGTGTCCATTGTGCGAAAATATTTTAATTGTAAGTAGATTGGGGAATGCCATAACACATATAATATTTTGGGAAGTAAGATCATCTTTATCAAGTTAACTCGCCCCATCACTCCCAATGGGAGGCGGGACCACGTTTGTATTTTGCTTTTAATTAGAGGGAAAATTGGTTCTATGTTGCGTTCTATATAGTCAGATGGGGAGTTGGTAATATGCACACCTAGGTATTTAATGATACTGACTCGTTGTAGCGGAAGATTCGCCTGGGCTTGTGTGGGTGGGGTCGGGTCTAGTGGGAGGATCTGGGATTTGTCCCAGTTGATTCTAAGCCCTGAGAAAACTCCAAACTCCTCAAATGTTCTGAGTGCCTCCGCCAACGAGGAACCAGAGTCTGCCAAATACAGTAGGGTGTCGTCAGCATACAGGCTGATCTTTTCCTCAAGCTGTCCAACCCGAAGCCCCTTTATACGCATATTACTTCTAATGGAGATAGCCAGAGGTTCAGTGGCAAGAGCATACAAGAGCGGGGACAGGGGGCAGCCCTGCCTAGTGCCCCTGGACAACTGAAAGGCCTCCGAGGTCTCCCCATTGGCCACCACTCTGGCCATTGGACGTTGATACATAATTTGAATCCACCTGAGGAATTTGGGGCCAAAACCAAACCGTGTTAGGCAGTTCCACAGATAGGGCCATTCTACAGAATCAAATGCCTTGGCCGTGTCCAGGGCCACCACTACCCTCTCCCCCACCTCATCATGCTGTGCCTGGAGATTCATAAAGAGCCTCCTAAGATTGAAGGAAGTATTCCGTCCTGGTATAAAACCATTCTGGTCCGCATGTACTAAGTGAGAAATAACTTGGTTGAGCCTGAGTGCCAATATTTTGGCAAGAATTTTAATATCTACCTGTAGTAGTGATATTGGACGGTAGGATTCTGGGATGTGCGGATCCTTGCCAGGTTTGGGAATCAGGATAATAGTGGCCTCACGCATCGAGGGGGGGAGGACGGAGTTGTCAAACATGTATGTGTAGAGAGTCAGTAGTCTGGGAAGAAGTACTTCACTGTAGTGGGAGTAGAATTCTATGGGCAACCCATCCGAGCCCGGGGCTTTAGATCTAGCGAAACTGGAAATCGCTTTCTGTATTTCGTCAGTACTAAGGGGGGCCTCTAACATTTCCCTCTGTGATTGAGATAGCTGTGGGATATCCAATTGCGCCAGAAAAACCTCCCCATGTTCTGAGGTATCAGAGAGCGTGGTGGTGTACAGCTGTAGGTAGAAGTCATGAAATTTGGTCGTTACTTCAGTTGGGTCTGTGATGAGTGTGCCTGAGGGGGATCTAAGGGAGATCACCACTGGCGGCCTGTCTTCGTTGTGTACCATATGCGCCAGTAGCCTGCCCGCCCGTTCCCCATGCTCGAATGTCCTCTGTTTAGAAAAAAAGACCTTCCTGTTAGCTTTTTCATAATGCATCTGGTCCAGAGCTCTAGAGTGGAGTTTAAGGCGAGATGCATTGGCCGGGGTGGGATCGGCTGCAAACTGACGTTCCGTTGCCGAGAACTTAGCCATTTCCTGCTCTAAATGTATCAGGGACCTTTTTTTAATTTTGTTGATCTGGGACGTAAGGGCCATTCTAGCATGGAGCTTGAAGGTTTCCCATACGCTGAGGATAGATGCAGTCTGATCATTACGTTCGAAGAATTGAGACCAGGTGGCTGTAATATCGTCTGAATCTGAGAGGAGAGATAACCAGAAGGGATTCAAACGCCACCTTATCAATGATTGACCCGTGTTAAATTTTATCTTAACCCAATAGGGGCAATGATCAGAGAGCAATCTCGGCGCATAGGTCGCCTCTAGTAACCTGGGCACCAGCGAATGGGATATAAATATAAAGTCGATGCGCGACATCACATTATGTGAGGAGGAGAAACATGAGTATGCTTTGGTTTGAGGATATAGGGCACGCCATGTGTCTACTAGGCAGAACTGAGACACCAGTCTGGCAAATCTGGTTTGGCCTCCCGGTGTATCAGGTCTCTGCCGCGGTTGCAGCCTGTCTAAGTCAGCATCCATCACCGAGTTAAAGTCCCCTAACCATATGGCTCGGCACCCGGAGTGTCTGACCATATATTGCAACCCATCCGCCACCACTCCACTAGTGAATGGGGGCGGAACATAGCATGCCACGATCAATAACATTTCCCCGTGTATTTTAGCCTGGAGGAACACATACCTTCCCTGGGGGTCTGTAATCAGATCGTATAGTTCAAATTGTACATGCTTAGCAATAAGTACAGATACCCCCCTGGCGTGCGATGAGTGAAGCGAATGGTATGCCCACCCAATCCAGGGGCGTTTTAACGCTAGGTGCAGGTGGCCGTCTAAGTGGGTCTCAGTGAGAACCACCACTCCTGCACCCTGCTGCTTGAGATGGGAGAGAACTGCCGCCCTCTTAACCCTATCTCGTAGTCCCCTAACATTCCATGTAAGGAATTTAATGGCAGTCACACCACCAGCTGCAGTTGAACTATGAGAATTAGTACCTTTGAAACATGTATTCATACCGCCAGGGGGGGAATCCACACTCTATCTCATAAAACATTTGATCAAGACCAAGAGCTACATATTTGTATAGGAAATATACGATATTACAAGAACTATAGTGCGACCATGTGTGATCCGCATACCAATTTAAAGAACACAGTGCCTGAATAAAAAACACTTTCCTCACCCCCCTCCCGACCCGGCACAACCCCCAACTTGTGCGGGTATATCCCCAAACCAGAAATTCAAACTGCCCGCCTGATGGAGAGTCCAACCAGGTCAGGCGTAGGTGTTCCAGGGAGACCCCAGGGTGCGTACCCCTCAATAGAGCTGCTATGCGAGGAGGTGGTCCGACACCACTGTCTTTCTTACCCCAAAGGATTGATGCCTCAGGGTAATGCCAACTGGAAGGCCAGTCGGGTGAGATCAGGCAGTTACCCCCCGGGGTCTCCCCGCGAGTCTGACAAGGGCGAATCTTCACTGTGCATGCATGACATGCGATAGGACTGCTGTTGCTCCGGTAGAAAACACCATTTCGGGCTAGTCTGTGCAACAGTAAAATCAAATGGCAGACCGAAACAGGGATAAAGGCAATCGTTCCGTAGGAGCTGTCATCCGGGGTCTCTTTCAAAATCCAGAGGTTTATGTCTCTAGGCAAGTGAGACTGCGGGCGGGGGTAGGGAGAGAGACGCATCGAGGGGGTCTATCTGCAGGCCTCAGGAGTATACAGGGATCCATTGATGCTGAACCAGAGTGTGGTATAGCAGGAGATATTACCCCTGGCTCCAGTGGGACTAGGAAAGATTGTTATGTCGCTATGCAAGGAGTCTCGACAGATTAGGCCGGTGCAGCTCTGATAGGGGATAGAAGCAGGCACCATGGTGTATAGGGGAAGCGACAAGCAATAGTTTGGATGGTAAGATGACACCCAGCAAGGTCTTACCTAGTCCTGCGCTCTCTCAGGGGAAGCCCTGCCTTCCATCCAGGATATGGCATCTTGAGGTGTTTCAAAGAATAAAACCCGACCTCCATCTTCCTCGCGGAGCCTGGCCGGAAACAGCATGGAGTATTTGATGTTTTTCCCTCTCAACAGACGCTTAGCCTCAGTAAAGTGCTGTCTGCGCTTCTGAACTTCCGTAGAAAAGTCAGGGAAAATTGCTATCTTTGCGTTGGCGAGCGTTATATTGCCTTTGATGCGGGCCATTCTGAGGGCCGCGTCTCTGTCCTTATAGTTGAGCATCTTGGCGATGAATGTCCGTGGCGGAGCACCCAGAGGTGGTGGTCTAGCCGGCATGCGATGCGCTCGTTCCACCGCGAACGTAGGTGAAAATGCTTCTCTGCCATATGAGGTGACCAGGAGTTGTTCTAGGAAAGTTGTGGGGTCTTTACCTTCGGAGCCCTCTGGCATACCGATGAAACGCAGGTTACACCTGCGCAGCCTGTTTTCCATGTCATCCTGCTTAGCCATCATGAGGTTTAGTTGCTGCTGCATCCTTGCTGTGCTGGATTGGAGAGGAGGTATGGCGTCCTCAGCATCACTCAACCTCACCTCATAGGTGGCGACCCGCTCCTTAAGGTTATGGAAGTCCTGCCAGATGAGGGAGATGTCCACCTTCACCTCCTCTAGTCTGGCAGTGAGAGATGTCTGGAGGGCTCCTATAGCTTCTAGTACACGGTCCGTATCTGTTCCCGCCTGCTCCTTCCCCGCGAGCGTCTCGGCGCCATCTTCACCAGCACTCCCCTTTTCCTGTCTGCGGAATTTGTCTAATTTCGCTGCCGTCTCCGGCTTCGTTTTCGGCGGTGCCATGGTGTATACTCTGCGGGGGACGTCTGGATCGGTCAGGCTATGTTTTAAAGGCTAGTTGTTGTGCCCAGGATTGCTTAAAACAGGAGTAATAGATGGAGCTCTTCTTCCGCACGTCCTACTCCATGTCCCGTCAGGCCACGCCCCCCCCCAGAGGTAATTAAATACCACCAAAAGAAAGCTCTATTTGTGTGAAAAAAATGATAAACATTTTGTTTGGGTACAGTGTTGCATGACTGAGTAATTGGCATTCAAAGTGTGAGAGCACTGAAAGCTCAAATTTGGTCTGGGCAGGAAGGGTGTATAAGTGCCCTGTATGGAAGTGGTTAATTTTGATTTTTTTTTCAAATATAAATAGGATGGCCACCAGTGACGGCTGGTGAAGTTTAAGGATGAGGGGGCACCAGACTCCGCCCTTCCTTCTGACCCCTCCCACCTGTCGTAAGCCCCACCCCTTATAGAATCCACACGCTCTGTTCCCTGTATTCCACCCAAAGTGTCAGGAGTATACAGCCCAGCATCACAAATACGGTATATAGCCAGCATCACAGATACAGTATACAGCCCAGGATTACAGATACGGTATACAGCCCAGGATCACAGATACGGTATACAGCCCAGCATCACAGATACGGTATACAGCCCAGCATCACAGATACGGTATACAGCCCAGCATCACAGATATGGTATACAGCTCAGCTTTACAGATACAGTATACAGCTCAGCATCACAGATATAGTTTACAGCCCAGCATCACAGATTTGGTATACAGCCCAGCATCACAGATACAGTATACAGCTCAGCTTTACAGATACAGTATACAGGCCAGCATCACAGATATAGTATACAGCCCAGCATCACAGATACAGTATACAGCCCAGCATCACAGATATGGTATACAACCCAGCACTCTCTCAGAACCTACCTGGCTGGCCGAGAGATGTAAGAAAGCGCCGATCGGGCCATGCGTTTCCATCCACGGAGCTGCTGCGTCACTTCCGGTTTCCCACTGGCACAGAGAAACCAGAAGTGATGTCGCGGCTCCAAGGGAAAGCACCACCCATGTCCTACGGTGGTACCAATCAAAGCAAAGACATCAAAAAGAATGACCAATGAGAGAGTGTTGTGGCGTTCCGCTTTGCGCCACAATGCAGGACAAAACCATGTCATTGAAGCGTCTCGCCTGCAATCGTGTGATTGCATAGACGTCACACTTCCCATAGTGCGCTGTTTCTGAACACAGTGCACTTAAAGCACTTTTTTTTTTAAACTGCTTTTTTTTCTGACTAACTTTGGGGGGGGGGTGGCGTCCGTGCGCCCCCTATGGTGGCCACCCTATTCATGCATACATGTATGATTCATTATAACCCATATATGTTATTCATTTTTACTTTTTATGATATTGCAGGGACTTATATACATCAGAGAGCAGGAGCAGTTTGGCTTGAAATGAATTTTAAATGTCTTGTGGTAAATGTTTGTTAATGTGGTCACTTTTAGTGCTCATACAATTGAGATATGCTTTTATATGAATTAAATAGTCGCACCCCCATTCTATATAGCTCTTTGTTTTGTGTCCCCTATATTTGAGATATATTTATCTTAATGTAATTAGGGGGGGTTGAGCCCATATCCATTACATTTTTGGGTTTGTTTTTGGTATAACTATGAGTGGGGGGGCTCCATCATCCTAGGCTATATAAAGGAATATATTGAAAGGATTCTGTATTGCGGTTGTTGTGTTAGTTCTTTTATAGGTGAGGGGCCCAGCTGGTGACGTGTTTTTATTGCTTTTTGACACTTTTTTGGTGAATGTTTAGGGTACTATCCCATACTCATTCACATGGGGGGGGGGGGATCTGGGGGCCGCCTTCTTAAAGGGGCTTTCAGATTCTGATAAGCCCACTGCCCACAGGCCCTCACAACCACAGCCCAGGGTGGTGGGGTTGAGGCCCGTGTCCCCATCAACAAGGTGCTTGCCCCAAAGCACCCACCCCCCTGTGTTAAGGGCATGTGGCCTGGTATGGTTTGGGGGGGCACTAGCTCATCCCCCCATTCCTGGCCTGTGTGCTCCGATAAGGGTCTGGTATGGAGTTTGGGGGGGGGACCCCGCGCCATTCTTTTAAAATGTTGGTGGTTTTTTTAAATGTAGCAATGCCCCCATAGGGATTGGTGAAAGTAGTGGTTCACCTGTCACCCTGTCCTTCTAGACATCCATCTCAGACACTCAGAGACATAGATCTGTCCATTGCTTCGTTTTGTTTTTTTATTGAGGGGTATTGAACTTGGATAGGGATTAGGGGATTATGGGATGCTGCAGGAAATTCAGTGCAAATTAGCTCAGGACTCCTATATACACTTCCAGTATGTATACACATCTCTCTTTACTCCAGCAAATCTTGCTGCTTTCCGTTACTCCTCCAGCACAAACGTGCTGCAGACTGTTCCTCTCTCACCAGCACTTTCCTTGCTGCAGACTATCACTCCTCCAGACTGACTAGCACCGCATGGGTAGGCCTGACACATTGACTCAGTCAGACCTCATGTACTGCCTTTTGCGGGCAGAGGCCTCAGGCCTCTTTAGTGTAGAAAAGTTAAGGTGTTAGCCATCTTCTCTTCAGCTACCTCCCCCAGATAGCTTGCTTCAGGCCCTGCGAGCCAGCATGGCTGCAATGACCACTCTCCACTGCCCTTTCCACAGTCCTCTCCTCCACTGGTTCTTCATCCTTCTCCAGCTGCCAACTCCCAGCTCTCTTCTGGCATGCCTCCCCAGGTCTCCCGACAGTGCTTCACTCACCAGCACTCTACTTGCTGTGATCAGTAGTGCTCCTGGAGAGTGGTCTCTCCTGCAGTCCTCTTTCTGCTCTCTCATGTGCCTCTCCTTCCAGGATCTCTCTCTCCTCCTGGATGCACCCGAGCCCCAGCCCCGGGTCACCGCCCCCCCCCCCAGACTGGGGAGCTACCCGTGGGCATGACAGCCTCCATACTCCTTTACTCCATCTCTTCCACCCGACTACTCTTCCCCAAATGGCCTGACCCTAGGCATTTAAGAAGGCCTGCCACCTGCCAATCCAAGTTGGGGATTGGTCAGGGCTCCTTAAGATAGGTAGGATCCACCTCTCTTCCCATCTTCCCTTCTAGAACCGTCCAGAAGGAAAGGGAAGGTATTAAGAAGTGACCTCACCTGTGAGTCACCATCTGCTCCCTGAGCCACTCCCAGTCCAGAATCAAAACAAACAGGCCTAACAACCAGCTAGGCCTTCCCAAAATTACCTACACTGCCAGAGAAAAATCCTCACTCTAGCACCTCACCACCTAGAGGGCGCTACATAAACATTTTTCTATTGCCGGCAATGGTATTGTATTTCCGGCAATTTAAATGTTATTTCATGCATTTTTATTTCTTTAGAAATATCATTTGGCTTTAGCATGAGCTATACATGCTACAGATGCACCACTTTACAAGCAAAATAAGGGGACCCCCCAGGCACTATATGTAAAGAAATTTTTCATTAAATTCACTGCTCCTGTAAGTACAATCTTTTTAAAAAACATTTTTTGCATTGATACATGTCCCCCAGGGCAGTGCCTGGACCCCCATATACTTTTCATGGTCAACTACTTGCATATAAGCCTTCAAAATGGGGACTTTTGATTTTTCAAGTTCAAGTCCCATAGACTTATGGACTTAGTAGGGTAAGCCGTTCGGGTCGGAACTTTTTCTCAGTTCAGAAGTTCTGGTGAGAACCAAATCTCTAGATGTTCGGCCCATCTCTAGTGCCTAGGAGCTCCTGTGTCTAAAAGAAAAAACAGACTGGTGCACGTGAGGGTACCAAAACACACTTGAAACAACTAAAAGTCTATAAAGTCCAGGAGGTATGTGTATGCAGCATTAGTGGCAGCTCCCTGGGGAGAGAAGCAGTCTCTGGAAGAACAAATGGGAGAGAAGCGAGGTGCGCCAAAAACGTAGAGCCCTTTCACACGGGGCGCGAGCCGCGTTAGCAGTAAAGCACCTCTTGTTTTTGTGGCGCTTTTTGCCTGCTAGCAGGGCACTTTTAACCCCCAAGAAGGGTTAAAAAGGGGTTAAAAATGCCTGTGTTGGGGAGCTTCTGAAGCACTTTTCAGGAGCTTCGGAAGCGCTGCCCATTCATTCCAATGGGCAGGGGTGGGTTGGGAGCGCTGTATACAGCACTCCCAAACCACCCAAAGATGCTTCCTGCAGAACTTTTCCTAACGTCCTGCAAGCGCACCACCCCAGTGTGAGAGCACTCAGGCTTTCACACTGGGGCGACATGGGAGGCAGTGTTCAGCCACTTTACAGGTGCTATTTCTAGTGCTAAAATGCCTGAAAACTGCCTCAGTGTGAAAGGGGTCTAAGTGCTGCATAGGATGCAACCAATGGTATATTTAATTAAACTCAGCCAAATGGCTACTCACACTCATCACAAAAGATCAACAGGCTTATAAAAGTATAATACTGTGGTCACTCCACGGGTCCCCGGTGGTTTGTGGTGTGTAGATGTTAACACAAGAGGACAGGAGAGGAACAACCGGCCGAACATCCGTCTTCTCGTCTCGGAACCAGCATGGAATGCATTTGGAATCGCATCGGAAGTGACGTCAGAACAGGGAATAAAGTTTCAAAGCATTCGTTTCTTCATCAGATCTAAATGGCTATTGATCTCTAAAGCCTAATAGATGCATATTGTTAGGAAAAATCTGCACCTTTCTGTGGACTTGTGCGCTTGTGCGCCGCCAAGCGGCTCCATTTAAGCCTGCAAAGCCCAGCAACAATTGCTGTCCGTTCTACAGCGTTTAGTGTGTTCCTGAGCAACTTGCTACCAGTTATCTGTTCCAGTGACCCGGCTTGTCTTGACCCTATCTGATCTCCGCCTGCATCGACCCCCAGCATGCCCCTGACTATTCTTCTGCCTGCTCCTCATGTACCTTGCCGCCCGCCTGTTGACGACCCTGCCTGCACCCGACTACTTTCCTGCCTGCACCTCCTGTACCGAATTGCCAGCTCCGTTGCTGAGCCCGGCCTGCACCACTACTCTACTGACTGCACGAGCTCTACCGGACTGCTCACACCACCACCAGTGAACCAGTCAGCCCTCGTGCCCCTCTGTGCTCCCGAACTTCCTGTCTGTTCTACCAGGGGTTCCCGAACCAGAGCCGCAAGAGTGGTTGCTTCTTGCACAAGACAGACTCGACCATCATGTCCGTGACACATATCTTCAGTGTAAGACCTAAGGCACTGCTGTCTCTGACTTCTAGTCTCAGGAGATTTGGAGTGAGATTTGGTGATGACACTTCGGTGCTGCTTACAGTTCTCCTTGCTGGAGGCTCTGACATGAGGAAGCAAAGTTCTGACTTTACCAAGCCTTTATACAGGGACATAAGTCAGTAATAGGGGAAGATCAACTGCAGGGAGACTATAGGCAATAATGGTGACTGTTCATTTGCCCTATGCCTCCCTTTTTGGGCACAGCTCAAAATATTTACCTTTTTAGTCCATGTACTGGAAAATTATTACAGTGTACCTAAAGCTAAAATGTTTTAATTGTTTAGGGTAGGGAAGGATTAGAACCCATGTCAAGTTTTTGTTACTGTCTCTGCCTACACTGGATATATTCACCCTCTGTGTTTGTCCTGTGACCATTGTCACTAAGACAGAAAGTGATGTCAAATCCAAAATTTTAGAGCTGTCACCAGAAGACGGGGTGATGGAAAATCTTCAAGTGTCCCAGTATGGACAGTTGCTCTGATGACAACTATCTAAGAGAAAATTTCTCCACATTTTGTAGAGACTTCCTCTTACATCTTGTTGAGTGTCCAGGACAGAAAATGAAGGGAAATATCCCAAGTGAGACACAAACAGCAATAAAATAAATTGACATGAGGTTACACTTCCCTACTCTACCCAAACCTGAAAATTATTTGGGCATACATACAGCTAGTGCTGACCTCCTGAAAACACTAGCTGCCTGGCTCTCATGCTAAACTGACATTTTCCGAAGGAGAAATTATCAATGACCATGCATGTTCTGTACAGGTTTCTTTAAATATGTATATTTTAAAGATTTTATTTTGAACTGCTAGAATGGGATTGTATTTAGTTGTAGCTGTAGTGTAGGAAAATTTAGCCTGGCTAAGAGCCAGGCTGTGTTGAATCTGAGTCAGGGTGAGTGACTCAAGGAAGCTGCATGATTCATCAGGCAGCGCCTCTGGTACCTTCCCCTATTTGCTGGAGCCTTGGAGAAGCTTCCAGAAGAATGGGAGGGAGGTCAGGAGGAGCTTCCTGGGGTATTGATGAGGGCCCCAGCCAATTCCCAGGCCAAATGGGCTAGCAGGCGGAGGGCACGCCAGCAGGGGGCATGCCAACAGGGGGCAATGGGGTGGAAGCTGGAGATGGAGTGCTGGTGGTCCTTGGGGGTAACCCCCTAGTCTGGGGGAGGGTGACCTCGGGCCTAGGGCTCGGGTGCTGGAGGGATCCTCTTACATCACATGGAGGAGTCTTGTCCAGGAGGCATGAGAGCAAGAGTGAGGACAGCAGGAGCTAGCTAGCACATCCAGGAGAAGTCAGCTATGTGGCTGGTAAGTGTGACAGTCAGGGAGGACTGTGGAAAGTAGCCAGGTGCTGGGACCAGTAGAACTGAGGATGGAAACTGGACATTGACTTTTGCTACACAACCAAACAGGCCTGGGGTCCCTGCCTGTAAAGGGCTTTTGCTACTAAATCTGACCATTGCCTCTTTTGTCAGATGTACTAAAAGTGTCCATCTGAGTCTGTTCTTTTTCTGCAAGCAAGTGAGTATTGGAGGAAGAGAGAGGAGTGTATATAGACTGTATATAGAGCGGTTGTCCCTGAAGAATTTGTTTCAAGTCAAGTGGGCATCCCATAATTTCCCTATTCCCTATCCAAGTTTTATCCTTTCAATAAAACATAAAAACAAGCACTGGACTGTTTCTTGACTCTGGGATACTGTGAAGATTTGGTGTGCCTGGCTGTGTAGGGTGGGTATTCCCATTCACTAGCAGCTCCTATGTGGGGTGTACTACGCAGGTATGCCATAGTGGAATATTTCTACCTGCTTAATAGCCGGCATTTTCATGCTTGGATTTTAAAGTCCAGCAGATGATCTTCTTGTGCATCCTGGGGAATTGAGCCGTCTGCAAACCCAGTGACCTATTAAGGCTGTCTAAACCCTTTTGTCCAGCTGGATTTTCTCCCATTGTGTAATCCTTGTAACTTTGATCCAGAGGCAACATTGAGTTCAGATGTGTGTCCGTCACAAGCAGCATTCCACTAACTATAATGTTAATCATTTTAAGCTTCTCTACCTTGTCATTAACTTGTTGGTTAGATGCATTTTCTTTCATCAATGGAATTTCTAGACATACCATCTTTCTTGGCTAGTTCTTCTTACTTTGTGCTGACTTTGGCTAAATGAATCCAGATTTTAACCACTTGACAACTGGGCACTTAACCACTTGACAACTGGGCACTTAAACCCCCTTAACAACCAGACCAATTTTCAGCTTTTAGCGCTCTCACACTTTGAATGACAATTACTCAGTCGTGCAACATTGTACCCATATGAAATTTGCGTCCTTTTTTTCACACAAATAGAGCTTTCTTTTGGTGGTATTTAATCTTCCATCTCTTCGAATTTTACTAATTGTAATATCAATC
>BLSH010078348.1:34821-49186 GCA_018402905.1 Glandirana rugosa | reverse complement strand
CTGTAAAGGGCTTTTGCTACTAAATCTGACCATTGCCTCTTTTGTCAGATGTACTAAAAGTGTCCATCTGAGTCTGTTCTTTTTCTGCAAGCAAGTGAGTATTGGAGGAAGGGAGAGGAGTGTATATAGACTGTATATAGAGCGGTTGTCCCTGAAGAATTTGTTTCAAGTCAAGTGGGCATCCCATAATTTCCCTATTCCCTATCCAAGTTTTATCCTTTCAATAAAACATAAAAACAAGCACTGGACTGTTTCTTGACTCTGGGATACTGTGAAGATTTGGTGTGCCTGGCTGTGTAGGGTGGGTATTCCCATTCACTAGCAGCTCCTATGTGGGGTGTACTACGCAGGTATGCCATAGTGGAATATTTCTACCTGCTTAATAGCCGGCATTTTCATGCTTGGATTTTAAATTCCAGCAGATGATCTTGTGCATCCTGGGGAATTGAGCCGTCTGCAAACCCAGTGACCTATTAAGGCTGTCTAAACCCTTTTGTCCAGCTGGATTTTCTCCCATTGTGTAATCCTTGTAACTTTGATCCAGAGGCAACATTGAGTTCAGATTTGTGTCCGTCACAAGCAGCATTCCACTAACTATAATGTTAATCATTTTAAGCTTCTCTACCTTGTCATTAACTTGTTGGTTAGATGCATTTTCTTTCATCAATGGAATTTCTAGACATACCATCTTTCTTGGCTAGTTCTTCTTACTTTGTGCTGACTTTGGCTAAATGAATCCAGATTTTAAACCAGTTGTATACCTAGATCCTGTTTCTGTAGAAGAAGATTTGGACATTTTTTTATGGATCTGTGTCAAGAGATTCTTTGCTTTAGTGGTTGTAAACCCTCTCATACACCCAGTGAAGTGAATAGCCTCAGATCATACACAAAGAGTAAACAAATTATCCTTATTAGTTTTACTTGTTTATCTGTAATCTTCACTTGTCTTCAACCCTTCAAAAGAGCACAATTGTGATAAAATCCTTCTGCATCTGTGAGGAGTACAGAGGAGAGGGCAGAGAGCTGCAGTTACAGCTCTTATTCGCTGTGTGGGAGCTGATTGGCGGAAAGGGACACCCCCCCCACCCCTCCATAGGTAGAGGAACGAAGGAACATAGAGAGTTGTATTCTGAATAGTCAAGCCATGTGCTTATCTCACAAATGTATCTCATGTATCAGGAAAACTTCTCCTAAGTGACTAATGCTGATAACAGAGGAACGAAGCACCAGAGAAAAAACACACTTTGGAGATTTGGAGAGAGATAAGTAAATACTGCACATATACTGTATGTGCTTAGTTCAAATTCCATGACTGGGGTTTACAACCACTTTAAGGCATATCATTATCCTTAAAGTGGTTGTAAAGGCAGAAGGTTTTTTTATCTTAATGCATTCTATACTTTAAGATAAAAAACCTTCTGTGTCCAGCAGCCCCCTTTAGCCCCCCTAATACTTATCTGAGCCCAATCTTGATCCAGCGATGTTGCACAAGAGACTCAGCTGTCAAGACTCTCCCTCCTCATTGGCTGAGACAGCAGTGAAGTTCCACCGGCTCCTGCTGCTGTCAATTGAAGTCAGTGAGCCAATGAGGGGAGAGAGGGGATGGGGCCAGGCATGGGCTCTGTGTCTGAGTGGACACACAGAGCAGTAGCTTGGCTCGAGTGCTCTCATAGCAAGCTGCTTGCTGTGGAGGCATTCAACAGTAGTGAGAGGCCAGGAGGGCCCGACAAGGAACCCAAGAAGAGGAGGATCTGGGCTGCTCTGTGCAAAACCACTGCACATAGCAGGTAAGTATAACATGTTTGTTATTTTTTAAAGGAGAAAAAAAACAGACTTTAGTATCAATTTAACCGCCTCCCGCCCGCCGTATAGACAAATGACAGCAGGTGGGATCCTCTCTTGGGCACTATTTGTAGGAAAAAATGATAAATTAATTTGGGTACAGTGTTGCATGACCGCGCAATTGTCATTCAAAATGTAAAATTGGCCTGGGCAGGAAGGGGGTAAAAGTACCCTGTAGGCAAGTGGTTAAAGGCCTTTTAATTATTCTTTTAAACACATAACAATCCATCTTCTGTCCCAGAGTGATCCACATATGTTGGCTTCATTGTCTCTGGTGCCTTTGTCATTGGCTTCTTGGACTTTTTATGTAATATTTCTTCATAAAGAGTTGAGTTTACAAGTTGCTATAAGGGATCCTCTATTACTTCTCAAAGAATTCCATAAGAGACTGTTGGTCTTTCTCATTAACAAAACATGCCAATAGTTTTTTTTTTATTGGTCAGGATCCAACAATAAAGTAGCTTGGAGTGAAAGAATGAGAGTGCTAGGCCATAGGGATAAGTCCAGGTAATTTTTTATATTGTATCAAATAAAAAAGTGTATTTCTGGACCAGTCCCATGGTTAGGTGTTATTACCTTTTCATTCCATGCATGCTGACTCTTGCAGAAACCCTGTTGGGACTCCATCAAACAGGGCTACAATAATTTATTTATTCAAAATTTCCACCAACATTGGAATCCAGTACTTTACTAAATTCATGATAAAACAATTAAGAAAATACATTTTTTTTCTTCTGTAGAATGGTATAATCAGCCCAAACATACCATTACTTTGCAGGCTGCTAAAGGTAACCTATTTCTGATGTTTGTAGCGGTTGTTGGGATTTTCGCGCCAAGCTGAACAGAACTCTCAGTATACAGAGACACAGCTTGTTAGACTTGAGGAGTGATTTCACCCGTCCCTTTTTGTTTTTCACAGACAATTGCTGAGGCGCAGCCTACTCTGCTCTTTTCTCTGACTGTTGATCTGATCCAATCGGGGGAGACTATAAGAGCAGAGGAGAACTCTGGGAAATGGAGTTTGCTGAGGGGGTGATTGTGTTGTGATACATGGATTGAAAACTACAATGCCCAGCAGCCTTTGTAATGGAGGGGAAGGTTTTTACTGTAAGTAAGTTTCCTGAGAGCCCAGAGCCGCCACGAGAGAGGAAGGAGTCAGGTGTAAGACCGGGAGCCGCCGCCTGGGAGGCAGGGGGGCCCGGAGCACTGTATCCAAGAGCTGATGGGGGAATTCCAGGACCTGACAGAGAACCCTGAGAACCTCTAGGCACCAGTGACAGCGGAGATATATCGGTGGGACAGTGTCAGTCGGACACTCAACTGAAAGGAACAGCGGTGTGTCTGTGTGGCCTTACAGATGTTGGAGTGGGTGAGAGGGCTATCTGCCCAAAAGAACCTTTAAACTCTGAACTCTGCTTTACCTCTGCTCACTCTTCTATCCAAGTTACAAAGAGACTGCAAGTTAGTGGCACTCTCAGACAGCAATGAAGTGCTTATCCATTATCTTTTTCTCCTTTCGGTTCTGGGATTATAATACTCATTAACAGGTGCCTAATTGGAAGTATTGAGTCTGCCTTATTCTAAGATCTACAAGTGCACCACCATAAAGATACTACAGGGCCCTGTTAGTATTTGTGACATTAGTAGCTTGCAAGCAAATCTATACCAGGTGGAGTTGTTTCAGTGCACTGAATTGAGGTATTAAGGTGAAATCATCAATCTCTGGGACTGTGGCGCCAGGGGGAAGGAGAGAGAGGACTGACACACAGGAGTTCAAGTCCTTCCTAAACCTCCCTCCCGCCTGGACTCATATAGCCCGATCTGTGTTTGGGATATCAAGTGCTGTACAGAAGTTTATGCCATAACTGTTTACTTTCCTACAAGAATTTACCTCTGCTCTTGTGGCTGTCTGAGTTTAAAGGGGGCCTCCAGGAGCAGATGAAGGGGTTTCTCATCATGTACATATAACCAAAATCTCTTGTTTATCATATCTGTTCAAACACAATTGTTATACGTTTATGCTGTGACTGTTTTCTATATTCTCTGTTTTAGCAGTCATACAGTAAACTTTGCCTTTCCTTATCTTCATCCATATCTGTGTCAGTGGTTGTGATATTCATGTTCTACTATCACCAGGTGTGCCAGTGGGGTAGGGCTGTATCTTAGGGTTGAGAAGGCAGAGTAAAGAACCCATATTAATCAAGTGGCTCCTGCGGTGGTGGCGGGACATGCGGGGGCTCTTCCAGGATACCTTTACTCTGCAGGCAACTTCTCAAGACAGCAACCCTACCAACGTCAACATGTATACAGGGGCTGCAGTTTGTTGGTGCAAGGAGGCAAATGACCGTATGGAACTAAGTCTGGTGGCAGTGATCCTTGGAATTGCATGGACTGAATCACAAATCAAACAGGCAGTAGAGACTTTAGTTCCTGAGAAGAGAGTGTCTGTGTTAGATATGAAGGTGAGCCAAGATGCTTTGCACACCCTGGTACCTTTGGAATGGACGAGGGGGGTTCCTGCCTGCTTTCAAGGGCACAATGTCCGACTAGTAAACAACACTGAAGCTTGTCTGATCCAGCTACAGGCAGCAGAAGAAGACCAAGGGGGCCCCATCATGATGTCCCAGTTGGGGAGATGCCTATGTCCACAACTCCAGTTACTCTGTGAGCTGAGTTCTTCACTGCTCTGGAGAACTTTATGACCAAGTGCAACAAGACCAACGTTGCCCACACTGGGGCAGGCTACCGGAAGCGGAGACCCTTTTCAGGTACATTTCCCATGCAGAAGGTAGAAGAAGAATACAAGACTTGGATGGAACAGGCCTTACAGGCCCTAGAGGAATGGGATATCCCTGAGGCTCAGAAGAAACAGTGAATCATGGAAATTCTGAAAGGAACTGCTGCTGAAGCCATTCCAAATATCAAATTCAGCAAAAAAAAATTGTACGGCCTACGACTACCTTATTATGTTACAAGAGGAATTTGGTTGAACAGAAAAGGCTTCCGACTTAGTCTATCAGTTTGAACACACTTTTCAACAACGGGGCGAACCCTTGTCTGAGTACATTCGAAGAATAAACAAGATACTGCATCAAATTGTGTTGAGGAAAGGGATGGACTCGACAGCACTGGACCAAGCCAGAATAAAGCAGATCCTGAGAGGTGCCTTACATTCTGACCCCATATCTATTCAGTTGAAGACTTCTATCATACCCAGAGCTAATTCAAGTGGTAAGGGAGGAAGAGGATCTATTGACAAAAAAAGACCCAAATCTTACCCCAAAGCACAACCAACACCCAAGAAGGAGAAGGTACTTACCTGCTCTATTCAAGCTGGGGAAGACCAAGCGGAGGAGGAAGATATTACTGACTCTGGGCCACCCAAGGTAACCATAGCCCAGGCCCACTCTGCTACAGCCACGTCTGATATTGTGGCTCAGGTGATGAAAGCACAGCTTGAAATGCAAAAGACCATAAGACAGGTAGTGGAGGCACAGACAGACTTACAGAAAGCTGTTGCTGGTATTCAGCAGACAGTGATGGGCCTGCCCAAGGAGAATGAAGTAGCCAGGGAAGCCAGACCCTGTCTTACTCCCTGTCTTACTCCCTCCTCAACTAGGATGAGATGTTACGGATGTGGAGAAGTGGGCCACTTCAAGGCACAACGTCCCGATGGCAAAAATGTGAATGATCTGACAGCAGAAGTAATGATTATACTGAAGAAGCTACTCCTGGAGAAGCCGGCAGAAAACTTCAGAGGACCCCGGTGAAGGAGCCAACCGGGAGTCCACCCATAGTAGCTAGCTCCAAACCCAAAGACAAAAAGAAACAAAAGCAGAAGGCTAGGCCCCTACGTCCAGCCTCCACTGCCATTCCAGAGTGGCCCATTGCTCCTAAAACAGGGACACGGGTTATCCAGCATTGGGAGATCAGTGCACACCAAAATCCTAGAAATCAGCAGCGACCTCCAGTGGGTCAGAACCCCCATAAGAAAGGAGTGCAAGTACAGGCCAACGAACGGGTCAAAACCATCCAATCCTTTGAACTTCCTGCCAAGCTGGTGGGGCCCTCTCCTATAGTCCCCGTTCAAGTGGAAGGAATCTACACCAAAGCTCTCCTGGACACCGGAGCTCAAGTGACTCTTCCCTATAGAGACTTCTATGACCGGCATCTTAGACATCTGCCCCTACAAAAATTGGAGGGGTTGGAGATATGGGGAATTAGAACTCAGAAATTCCCCTATGATGGCTACCTACTGATCAGACTGACCTTTGACCCTTCTGTAGCAGGAAGAGCAGAGACCTTCAACACCTTGGCAGTAATCTGTCCTCGGCCACCAGAGGCCAGAGAAACAAGAGAAACTTTGATCTCAGGTACGGGTGCAGGACTTACAACCAGACGACTGCTGCTGAGGAACTTGGGTGTCCCCGGGAAACACAAGTTGGCTGATTGCTGGAGGTCTCTGCCCTATGCGGTCTGCAAGCAATTACCAGGTTTACCCGTGTAGCAGATCAGGCCAGAGGGAAGTACCGGGCCACTGAAAGCCGTTCGGCGGCTCCTGTCCGTTCTCACAGTGCAGCAACTGCGGGGGGAGGGAGGGGAGGGGCCGCAAGCAGGGGAAGTATCCCCTTTCAGTGCGGAACACATCTCCGTGTTAGATGCGTTCCCATTGAACTTAATAGGCTGGGAATTCGCACTGGATTGCACAGAAAATGCACACGTTTTCTGTGCAATGCGGAGTGTGAATGCACCGCACCTATGTGAACCTGACACATTGAAAACAATGTGTTTTCAAGTGTCATGTGAATTGGATGCGGTGTAATCCGCATCCAATTCACATAGGTGTAAACCCAGCCATAAAAGCAACTAAGGCTAAACATAAATACACAAGATCAACCACATAGTCAAATTAAATTATTTAAAAATGAATACTCATGCTTCTGTGATCTGTTCTGCCCTGTTGTGCTATATGGCTGTAGACTACAAGTAACGTGAGAATCAGGGGAGCAACTAAAAATTGCAGGGCCCCATAGAAAAAAATGAATTGGGTTCCAGTGGATAAAAAAACACCATTGTACTACACCCTAATTACCATGGCAGGTGGCAAAAGACTGAGGAGGGTGCAGCGGTGGTACT
Source organism: Glandirana rugosa (assembly GCA_018402905.1). NCBI lineage: Eukaryota > Metazoa > Chordata > Amphibia > Anura > Ranidae > Glandirana > Glandirana rugosa. The sequence continues at coordinate 42,208 of BLSH010078348.1, read as the reverse complement.
GAGGTAAGTACAGATCTGTGGAAAGGGGGAAATGTCTTATTCGGCCAGTTGGCTAGAGAACAGGGATACATTTAAGTGCTGAATAGGAAGCATAGAGCATGGCACACAAAAGGGGGCATTGCACAAATAGGGAGTGTATGGAATGGCACACAGCCTTTCTAGTAAAAAAGGTTCTTTTGATAGTTCTCACGCTTGCTATGGCCCTATTCATTCCTAAGGCTAATCTGTACTCTGCTGGATTGCTGGAGTTTGTGTTTGAGTACAGCTTACCCATAGTAATAAATGGTTACACATACACACTGAGAGGAAGACACAGTGGAGACATTTTCGATGTAAAGGCTGGTTTGACTGACTGGAGTGCACCTTTAATGGGTACGTTTATAGCAGCTCATGTGAATATATTATTGGTAGATGCATCACATCTTCAATTCATTTTATACAATATTCCCTCAATGCATAGGGGAAATAACTTAAAACACAATTTTCCACCTATGAGGCCAAGAATAAAAAAACAAAAAAAGCAAAAGGAAGTGTGACAGAAAAAATAAGTATGGCGGCATAGAACACAAAACTATAATGAAATAATGAAGCACCAAGAGAATGAATAAGAAACACAAGCACCTTTTCTGAATATGGGCCAGAGCTTAGTAAACCCATAATAATTAGCAGTCAGAATACTTTAGAACTCCAGATATGTGCTGTAATTGTAACACCACATGTTACCCACTGCATTATAGACAAATACTATTTCAAAGGAAAAGCACAATATTGCTTTACAATGAAGGGGTTATTGAAATCACTAAATGTACAGTAATTAATACAGTTTCATTCTTTATTTGCAGTGATTTTATGTGGGCTCATTGTCAAAGAATTGCCGTAATCTAAGTTCGTAAGGGAAACAATGGATTTCTCATAGCTGCATGTGCTGTATGTAAGCTTCAGTCAGAAACACACATGGATCGGCTGATGTAAACTGGTACTTTTGTCATGAGATGTGAGTAATGGCTTTGATGCAGGAAATTATGTGCACGGGAAAGGGAAGAATTCCAGCACCTGTTTCATTGATTTACTATAGAAGGTGGGATTGGCATTGCATGACTATATGGTTAGTATGTATATGCCAAGCTTGCAAACAAGAGGTAGTGTGCACTTGTTTTTCCATGTAATATAAAAGAAGTCATATTCAGCAACAAATGCAGTGGTGAAGCTAGACATTCTGTCACCTGGGGCAAAGACTCAGTGCAGCACCCCCCCCCCCCCCACACACCCGAGCCCGAGAGAGAAGGCCTACACAATCAACACATAGGTGAGGTTTGAACAATTTCAGGCTTCACCTCTAAAGCACATTAACCACATCAGTACTGGGCATGAAAACCCCCTTCCTGTCCAGGCCATTTTTCAGCTATCACACTTTGAATGACAATTACTCAGTCATGCAACACTGTACCCATATGAAATTTGTGTCCTTTTTTCACACAAATAGAGCTTTCTTTTGGTGGTATTTAACACTAGGGTTTTTTTTATTTTTGTGCTATAAATAAAAAAAGATTGAACATTTTGTGAAAAAATGCCTTTTTCTTTGTTTCTGTTATAAAATTTTGCAAATTAGTAATTTTTCTTTGTAAATTTTGGCCAAAATTTATACTGCTACCTATTTGGTAAAAATAACCCAAATAAGTGTATGTTATTTGGTCCTTGTGTAAGTTATAGAGTCTACAAGCTATGGTGCCAATCATTAAAAATTGATCACACCTGATCACACCTGATATACCGACGGCCTATCTCATTTATTGAGACCCTAACAAGCCAGGAAAGTACAAATACCCCCCAAATGACCCCTTTTTTGGAAGGTAGACATTCCAAGGTATTTAGTAAGAGGCATTGTGAATTTTTTGAAGTTGTAATTTTTTCCCACAATTCTTTGAAAAATGAAGATTTTTTTTTATTTTTTCACAAAATTGTCATTGTAACAGGTTATTTCTCACACCCAGCATATGCATACCACAAATTACACCCCAAAACACATTCTGCTACTCCTCCTGAGTATGGTGATACCACATGTCTGAGACTTTTTCATGGCCTGGCCACATACAGAGGCTCAACATGCAGGGAGCACCGTCAGGTATTCTAGAGACATAAATTACACATCTAATGTCATGACGGCCTATCACATTTTTGAAGGTACTGGAGCACCAGGACAATGGAATTGCCCACAAAATGACCCCATTCTGGAAAGAAAACTCCCCAACGAACAATCTGTGAGGCATAATGAGTCTTTTGAACGGTTCATTTTTTTCCAGTTGTTTTTGGAAAATGTGGGAAAAAAATGAAACACATTTTTTTACACAAAGTTGTCCATTTATAAAGATATTTCCAACACATAGCATGTACATAGCAAAAATAACAACCCAAAATACATTCTGCTATTCCTCCTGAGTATGGCGATACCACATGTGTGAGACTTTTACATAGCCTGACCACATACAGAGGCCCAACATTGAACTAGCACCTTCAGGCGTTCTACAAGCATAAATCACACATCTCATTTCTCAACCCCCTATTACACCTTTGAAGGTCCTGGAGCACCAGGACAATGGACTTGCCCACAAAATGACCCCATTTTGGAAAGAAAACACCCCAACGTATAATCTATGAGGCATAATGGGTTTTTTGAATATGTTATGTTTTTCCAGTAGTTTTTGGAAAATGTGGGAAAAAAATGAAAATGCATTTTTTTTAACACAAAGTTATCCATTTATATGATATTTCCAACACATAGCATGTACATAGCAAAAATTACACCCCAAAATACATTTTGCTACTCCCCCTGAGTATGGCGATACCACATGTGTAAGACTTTTACACAGTTTGGCCACATACAGTGGCCCAACATTTAACTAGCACCTTCAGGCATTCTACGAGCACAAATTACACATCTCATTTCTCAACCACCTACCTATTACACTTTTGAAGGCCCTGGAGCACCAGGGCAATGAAATTGCCCACAAAATGACCCCATTTTGGAAAGCTAACACCCCAATGTATAATCTATGAGGCATAATGAGTCTTTTGAACATGTCAGTTTTTTTCAGAAGTTTTTGCAAAATGTGGAAAAAAAATGAAAATGCATTTTTTTTACACAAAGTTGTCCATTTATAAGATATTTCCAACACATAGCATGTACATAGCAAAAATGACACCCCAAAATACATTCTGCTACTCCTCCTGAGTATGGCGATGCCAAATGCATGAGACTTTTACAGGTGATGTTTACTCATGGGTGAGACGGTCACTGACAGGTGATTGGCGATGGTCACTGATGGGTGACTGGCGGTGGTCACTGATGGGTGACTGGCGGTGGTCACTGATGGGTGACGGGTGTCTGGCGGTAGTCACTGATGGGTGATGGGTGACTGGCGGTGGTCACTGATGGGTGACTGGCAGTGGTCACTGATGGGTGACGGGTGACTGGCGGTGGTCACTAATAGGTGATGGGTGGCTGGTGGTGGTCACTGATGGGTGGCGGGTCTCTGGTGGTGGTCACTGATGGGTGATGGGTGTCTGGCGGTGGTCATTGATGGGTGACGGGTGACTGGTGGTGGTCACTGATGGGTGACGGGTGACTGGTGGTGGTCACTGATGGGTGACGGTTGACTGGTGGAGGTCACTGATGGGTGACAGGCGGTGGTCACTGATAGGAGATGGGTTACTGGCGTTGGTCGCTGATGGGTGCCGGGTGTCTGGTGGTGGTCATTGATGGGTGATAGTTGTCTGGTGGTTATCACTGATGGGTGTCTGGTGGTGGTCACTGATGGGTGACGGGTCTCTGGTGGTGGTCACTGATGGGTGATGGGTGTCTGGCGGTGGTCATTGATGGGTGACGGGTGACTGGTGTAGGTCACTGATGGGTGACGGGTGACTGGTGGTGGTCACTGATAGGTGATGGGTGACTGGCGGTGGTCACTGATAGGTGATGAGCGACTGGCGATGGTCACTGATAGGTGCTGTGTGTCTGGTGGTGGTCACTGATGGGTGATGGGTGTCTGGTGGTGGTCACTGATGGGTGACAGGTGACTGGTGGAGGTCACTGATGGGTGACTAGTGGAGGTCACTGATGGGTGACTGGTGGTGGTCACTGATAGGTGATGGGTGACTGGCGGTGGTCACTGATGGGTGCCTGGTGGTGGTCACTGATGGGTGTCTGGTGGTGGTCATTGATGGGTGCCGCGTGTCTGGTGGTGGTCACTGATGGGTGATGGGTGTCTGGTGGTGGTCACTGATGGGTGATTGGCGGTGGTCACAGATGCGTGACAGGTGACAGGCGGTTGTCACTGATGGGTGACGGGTGTCTGGTGGTGGTCACTGATGGGTGACGGGTGACTGGCGGTGGTCACTGATGGGTGACGGGTGACTGGCGGTGGTCACTGATGGGTGACGGGTGACTGGCAGTGGTCACTTATGGGTGACTGGCGGTGGTCACTGATGGGTGACATGCCACGGTCACTGATGGGTGACGGGTGACATGCCACAGTCACTGACGGGTGACAGGCCACGGTCACTGACGGCGATGGGTGACAGGTACACTTTATGATGACAGGTACACTTTATGGGGGCAGATGTGGTGACTGTTGGGTGACTGGTGCATTTGGGGGGGGCAGGGGGGATGTGACAGGTGTGCGTTTTTGCTATACAGATCAGTAACTCGCTGATCCTAGCTCTTCTCTCCTCACACTGGAAACTGTGTGAGGAGAGAAGAGCTGGTAACAGTGAGTTACTGCTCTGTTTACATTGGATTCATGTGATTCTACTTCACAGCCGATCGCAAGGTAACAGCCGCTGGCGGCTGATAGCAGTGTCGGTGACAGGCAGTGTTCCCTGGGAACACACCGCCACCGACGCGCACGCGCAACGTGCTCCCAATCGCGCGCATGTGCCGTTTGAATGGGGGAAAGTGCCATTTGTGATCGGCTGTGACTTCATCACGGCCGATCACATGGTAAACAGCCATAACGAAATATCTGTTCACTCCCGTCGGTGACGCGGTGTTCGTCACCGACAGAGCCAGGATGCGCACGCCGATCGCGCGCAATTCCGGCTTAAAGGGGCAATGTCATATGGCGTCGTCCCACAACAATAGCCGTTCCGCCCCGCCGTCATTTGACGGTGGGAGGATGGCAAGTGGTTAAGAGGGATGCCATTGGAAGAAGTGAGCCAAGGCTTGCTTCTGTGCGCTCTTCTTCTTTTCCAGTAACTCCCTTCCTAATCTGCTGCAGAGGTGAGGCTTGAAACTATAGGAACACTATAGGATTGAAAAAGACCTGGGATGCCTTTGGATGCGTAGAGTGCCACGGTGAACAGTGGGTGTGGTCCAATAGCGTTAGCAGTGGGAGGGGCTTAAAGGGGCATAATTAAATAAAACAAAAAAATTCTTGTACCCATAAAATATGCTTAGCTTACTAAAACAAATGTCACTGTAAAAATATGAATTTAGCCTACCTTAAAAGGTGACTGCAGGCCCTGAATTGGGTAGCAGGGCTAGCGCAAGGATTTTTCTCTACACAAGTGAAAGTGCAGTTTGCTAACCATCCCCTCCATCACCCCCTGGCTACAGTCCAGGCCCTTTTTCTCCTGGTCCCCAGGGCCCCCCTCTCTGTCAGGAGCCCCCCCTGTGCATAGGTGCATGCACCCCAAAGCTCAAACGTGTGTGTGTGCAAATATATGTGGCTTTTTTACTCAGAGAATAGGTGCAGGAACTCAAACATGCCCCTTACATTTCCCCGTGTGGGGGAGCTGGAGAGCTTGCTGCAGCAAATGGTGGGTTTAGCCAAAATGAAGGGTCTTAAAGAGGTAATAAATACTAGGAGTGTACTACGTAAAGAGTGCAGAGTTCAGGTATGTGCTTTGTACAGAGTGCAGGGGTGCGCTACGGACAGAGTGCAGGGTTCAGGGGTGCGCTACATACAGGCTGAGTACAGAGGTGCTCTGTGTACAGTGTGCAGGGTTTAGGGTTACTCTACGTATAGAGTGCAGGGTTCAGGGTGCGCTACGTATAGAATGCAGCATTCAGGGGTGCGCTACATACAGAGTGCAGGATTCAAGGGTGCGCTACGTACAGACTGAGTACAGAGTTCAGAGGTGCACTGTGTACAGAGTTCAGGGGTATGCTACGTACAGAGTGCAGGGTTCAGGGGTGCGCTATGTACAGAGTACAGGGTTCCAGGGTGCGCTACATACAGAGTGCAGGGTTCAGAGGTGCACTATCTACAGAGGGCAGGGTTCAGGGGTGCACTACTTACAGGGTGCAGGGTTCAGAGGTGTGCTATCTACAGAGTGCAGGGTTCAAGGGTGTGCTATCTACAGAGTGCTGGGTTCAAAGGTGCGCTACGCAACAAGTGCAGGGTTTAGGGGCGTGCTCGACACAGTGCGTGGGGTTCAGGGTTATGCTACACACAGCGTATAGGGTTCAGGGGTGCGCTACGTACGGAGTGCAGGGTTTGGGTGCGCTATGTACAGAGTGGTGGGTTCAGGGGTGCGCTATGTACAGAATGGTGGGTTCAGGGGTGTACTATGTACAGAGTGGTGGGTTCAGGGGTACGCTATGTACAAAGTGGTGGGTTCAGGTCCAGGGTGCGCTATGCACAGAATGGTAGGATCAGGGGTGCGCTATGTACAGAGTGGTGGGTTCAGGGGTGTGCTATGTACAGAGTGCAGGGTTCAGTGGTGCGCTACATGCAGACTGAGTACAGAGTTCAGAAGTGCGCTGTGTACAGAGTGCAGGGTTCAGGGGTATGCTACATACAGAGTGCAGGGTCCAGGGGTGCGCTACGTACAGAGTGCAGGGTTCAGGGGTGCGCTATCTACAGAGGGCAGGGTTCAGGGGTGCGCTACATACAGTGTGCAGGGTTCAGAGGTGTGCTATCTACAGAGGGCAGGGTTCAGGGGTGCGCTACATACAGAGTGCAGGGTTCAGGGGTGTGCTATCTACAGAGTGTTGGGTTCAGGGGCGCGCTATACAAAGAGTGCAGGGTTCAGGGGTGCGCTACGCACAGTGTGGGGGGTTCAGGGGTACGCTACACCCAGTGTATAGGGTTCAGGGGTGTGCTACGTACAGAGTACAGGATACAGGGGTGTGCTATGTACAGAGTGCAAAGCTTAGGGGTGCGCAACGCAAAGAGTGCAGGGTTCGGGGTGCGCTATGTACAAAGTGGTGGGTTCAGGGCCAGGGTGCGCTATGCACAGAATGGTAGGATCAGGGGTGCGCTATGTGCAGAATGGTGGGTTCTGGGGTGCGCTATGCACAGAATGGTGGGTTCAGGGGTGTACTATGTACAGAATGGGGGTGGGGACTTGGGTGGTAAGACACGTATCGCGTGGGGTCTTGGGTGGT
>BLSH010078348.1:11152-23813 GCA_018402905.1 Glandirana rugosa | reverse complement strand
CAGGCTACATCAGTGTTGGGTGACAGGCCACTGGGGTGACGGGTGACACGCCACGGTCACTGATGGGTGTTGGGTGACAAGCCACGGTCGCTGATGGGTGACAGGTGACATTCCACGGTCACTGACGGGTGAGACGCCACGGTCAGTGATGGGTGACGGGTGACACGCCAAGGTCAGTGATGGGTGACACGCCACGGTCAGTGATGGGTGATGGGTGACATGCCACGGTCAGTGATGGGTGACGGGCCACGGTCAGTGATGGGTGACGGGTGACACGCCACGGTCAGTGATGGGTGACTGGCCACGGTCAATGACAGGTGACGGGTGACACGCCACGGTCAATGACGGGTGACGGGTGACAGGCCACGGTCAATGACGGGTGACACGCCACGGTCACTGACGGGTGACAGGCCACGGTAACTGACGGGTGACGGGTGACAGGCCACGGTCACTGACTGGTGACGGGTGACAGGTGCATTTTATGATGACAGGTGCACTTTATGATGACAGGTGCACTTTATGGGGGGTATATGGGGTGACTGTTGGGGTGACAGGTGCATTGGGGGGGCAGGGGGGTCAGTGTCAGTGTGATTTTACTTCACAGATCAGTAACTCACTGATCCCAGCTGTTCTCTCCTCACACTGGACTCTGTGTGAGGAGAGAAGAGCTGGTAACAGTGAGTTACCGCTCTGTTTACATTTGAAGTGATCGGCTGTGAAGTAGATCACAGTCGATCACAAGGTATCAGCCGCCGGCCGGCTCCCCAGGAACACGCCGACGCGCACGCGCAGCGCGCTCCCGATCGCGTGCATGCGCCGTGTGAACGGCGGACTTGCCATTTGTGATCATCACGTGGTGAACAGCCATAACCAATGGCTGTTCACCCCTGTCGGTGAAGCGGTGTGTCCTGGGGACACGCCGACACCGACAGAGCCGGGATGCGCGCGCCCGATCGCGCGCAATCCCGGCTTAAAGGGAGGACGTCATATGACGTCCACCCGGAACGAGAGCAGGTCCGCTCCGCCGTCATTTGACGGTGGGCAGACCTGAGGTGGTTAAAATTTCAAGTAAAAACATACAAATAAAAACATACAATCCAAAATATATTTCCATACAAAGCAAGTTCCATATCATTTTCCACAAGAGACATCTTCGACATGGCTTCGTAACTGTCGTACTGCTCTGCTGACAGTTCGACATATCGAGGGCCTTACCTCATAGCCCTGGCGTCAGGTACCAGGCCCATTGTGCTGGGGGAAAATGGTACTGACGGCAAGGTTCTTCAAACAACAGAAGATAGACATCAATGTCACTGTCCTTTTCCATGACTGGAAATTTGGCTGCCAGGCTTGAAGGCAGACAGGTGTCCTGTGCTCTAGGGATCCGAGGTTCGGAGCCTATCGCTGCTGCTGGAGTCTCGCTATCTCCAATTTGAGCCGACGATCAGCCTCCCTCTGTGCAGCCTCTCTCTCAGCCTGGCGTTCTGCAGCCTCTCTCTCAGCCACAGCCTGGCGTTCCTCTCTCTCAGCCTGATGTTCCAGAAACTGCAGGTACATAACAGGTCTCCCTGTTGCATTGTAGCATTTTTCTGCATTTGAGGAGAGTCTATGCTGGTTGCAGGCAATCTGGAGCAGGCCTGCTCGTGCTGTGGCCTGGAGGAGACAATCGATGGTATTCCATTGTCCGTCTCTGTGTGGCCATCCTGTGAGGTCTCTGAACCACTGGGCTCTGGAGTAGCGGAAACCCCTTCAGTTTCAGGTTCCCTCGGGTTCTGATCTGCCCGGATATCGTACTCCGGTAGGGCATGTATCATGCCTTCACGACTTTTGTTACCAACGTCAATCCCTCTTGATGCACACTCAGCAGACAGGTCATTTTTGCTCATCTTCTTATACCCTGATAACCCTGATATTTTGCAAGCAGAAAAGATAGAACAGAAAGCAGAGATAGACAGGAGTTGTAGGAAAGAGCTGTTGCTGTATGTCTCTTAAAAAAAAAAAATGTGCACCAGATTGTCTCTAAGGACTGTTTCCACAAAGGTTACAATCCTTCAGTGCAGAGCTAATTCCTAACAATGCACTGAATGCTCTAATGCAAAAGTATTCCCCTCCGCTGCCAGCCAATATGTAACGAATGCGTATCAGACCCCTGCCCTCCTCACTAACTCGTGACAGAGGACTGGCCAATCTCACACCACGCTGTCACTAATGAAACAATACCACTCTCAGCTGCATCCCGCACAAAGATTTTCCAGCTTGTGGGACCACGATCTAGGTGCCAGCAGCCTGAGAGAGATTGTCACCGGGCTAATTTAAGCAATATCCCCTAGCACCAGGACCGTCTTTCCAGCACTGTTCCCAGAGAACATTCTTTTCATCCCCCCCTCCTGCTACTATCAGCGGTGTCTACTTGCAAAGGGATATCCCCTCCAATACACCCCTGCAGGGGTAACAGTGCACACACCACTATAGCTACCAGAGGCACTGGTGTTCCTGGGGCCGCCTTACACTTTATTAACCCTAGACAGGGGATCTCTTTTCCCCCAGGTGGCATAGACACCACAATTCCCCTGGTGTCCAGACATCCTTTGTTTGTATAAATTACACATCTAATGTCATGACAACCTATCACATTTTTTAAGGCCCTGGAGCACCAGGACAATGGAATTGCCCACAAAATGACCCCATTTTGGAAAGCAAACACCCAACATATAATCTATGAGGCATAATGAGTCTTTTGAACATGTCGTTTTTTTCCAGTAGTTTTTGGAAAATGTGGGAAAAAAATGAAAACGCATTTTTTTTACACAAAGTTGTCAATTTATATGATATTTACAACACATAGCATGTACCTAGCAAAAATGACACCCCAAAATACATTCTGCTACTCCCCCCGAGTATGGCGATACCACATGTGTAAGACTTTTAAACAGTTTGGCCACATACAGAGGCCCAACATTGAACTAGCACCTTCAGGCGTTCTAGGAGCACAAATTACACATCTCATTTCTCAACCACCTACCTATTACACTTTTGAAGGCCCTGGAGCACCAGGGCAATGGAATTGCCCACGAAATGACCCAATTTTTGAAAGCTAATACCCCATTGTATAATCTGTAAGGCATAATGAGTCTTTTGAATGTGTCATTTTTTTCCAGTAGTTTTTGGAAAATGTGCAAAAATGGGTGCCAGGTGTTTGACGGTGGTCACTGATGGGTGATGGGTGACTGGCGGTGGTCACTGATGGGTGACTGGTAGTGGTTACTGATGGGTGAGGGGTGACTGGCGGTGCTCACTGATAGGTGATGGGTGACTGGCGGTGGTCACTGATGGGTGACGGGTGACTGGTGGTGGTCACTGATGCGTGACGGGTGTTTGGTGGAGGTCACTGATGGGTGACGGGTGACTGGTGGTGGTCACTGATAGGTGACTGCCGGTGGTCACTGATGGTGCTGGGTGTCTGGCGGTGGTCACTAATGGGTGCTGGGTGTCTGACGGTGGTCACTGATAGGTGCCGGGTGTCTGGCAGTGGTCACTGATGGGTGACGGGTGTCTGGCGGTGGTCACTGATGGGTGACGGGTGTCTCGCAGTGGTCAGTGACGGGGGATGGCAGTGGTCACTGATGGGTGATTGGCGGTGGTCACACATGGGTGACTGGTGTCTGGTGGTGGTCACTGATGGGTGACTGGTCACGGTCACTGATGGGTGATAGGTGACTGGTGGTGGTCACTGATGGGTGACGGGTGACAGGCCACGGGTGACTGGAGGTGGTCAGTGATGGGTGAAGGGTGACAGGCCAAAGCCAGTGATGGGTGACAGGCCACGGTCAGTGATGGGAGACAGGCCATGGTCACTGATGTGTGACGGGTGACACGCCACGTTCACTGATGGGTGACGGGTGATACACCACGGTCACTGATGGGTGAGGGGTGACACGCCACGGTCACTGATGGGTGACGCGTGACACGCCATGGTCACTGATGGGTGACACGCCACGGTCACTGATGGGTGACAGATGACACGCCACGGTCACTGATGGGTGACGGGTGACAGCCACAGTCAGTGATGGGTGACAGGCCACGGTCAGTGATGGGTGACGGGTGACATGCCACGGTCACTGATGGGTGACGGGTGACACCCCAGGGTCACTGATGGGTGACATGTCACGGTCAGTGATGGGTGACGGGTGACAGGCCACGGTCAGTGATGGGTTATGGGTGACAGGCTAAGGTCACTGATGGGTGACACGCCACGGTCACTGATGAGTGACGGGTGACATGCCACGGTCACTGATGGGTGACGGGTGACATGCCACGATCACTGATGGGTGACGGGTGACAGGTGCACTTTATGATGACAGGTGCACTTTTTGGGGGCAGATGGGGTGACTGTTGGGTGACAGGTGCATTGGGGGGGCAGGGCTGATGTAACAGGTGTGTTGGAGCTTTACACAGATCAGTAACTCACTGATCCTAGCTCTTCTCTCCTCACACTGGAAACTGTGTGAGGAGAGAAGAGCTGGTAACAGTGAGTTACCGCTCTGTTTACATTACATGTGATCGCCTGTGAGAAGATCACAGCCGATCACAAGGTAACAGCCACCGGCCGGTGGCTGATACCAGTGTTGGTGATAGGCAGTGTTCCCTGGGAACACGCCGCCACTGATGCGCACGCGCAGTGTGCTCCAAATCGCGCGCATGCACCGTGCAAATGGGGGCAGTACCATTTGTGATCAGCTGTTCACCCCCGTCGGTGACACGGTGTGCCACCAACAGAGCAGGGATCACGCGCAATCCCGGCTTAAAGGGGCGACGTCATATGAAATCGTCCCAGAACGTGAGCCGTATCGCTCCGCCGTCATTTGACGGTGGGCTGACGGCAAGTGGTTAATACAAGAAAGGATTTTGCTTGCTTTGGAAACTGCAGCTTGGCATTCCATGCCATTACTAAGCTTATGATCTACCAAAACCCCCAGATCCTTCTCCACTATGGATTCCCCCAGTCAGAGGCGTAACTAGAACCTTCAGGGCCCCGGTGCAAGAAATTATGAAGGGCCCCCTGACCCCTGGCCAGGGCCCTTCCCTCTTCCCACTGATCCTGGGGCCCTTTACTCCCATCGTGGGTCCCTTTATTACGGTACTGCAGTGGGGCCCTTTCACAAGTTCTGCAGCAGGCCCCAGGGGGACCAGGGAAGCACACAGGGGCCCTGGGAACAGCAAGTAAACTGGATAGAGGAAAATGGAGGAGATTGGGTCCTCTAAATGCCACCCCCGCCATCCCTCCTATTCAGGTGTACAAGGGAGGCACATGGGCCCCCTGGACCATGGGGCCCGGTTGCAATTGCAACCCCTGCAACCCCTATCGTTACGCCCCTGCCCCCAGTTGTACTCCCCCTAGTATGTACGATGCATGCATATTCTTAGCCCCCAAATGCATAAATTTACATTTATCAATATTAAACCTCATTTGCCACATAGTCGTCCAATTAGACAGTGCATTGAGGTCTGCTTGTGAGTTGGAGACATCCTGTAAGGACGTTATTCCACTGCATAGCTTGTTGTCATCTGCAAACACTGAAATAGTACTTTTAATCCCAGACCCTATATAATTTATAAATATATTGAAAAGTAAGGGTCCCAACACTGAGCCTTGGGGTACACCACTGATAACCTTAGACCATTCAGAGTAAGAATCATTAAACACTACTCTATGAATTCGGTCTTTTAGCCAGTTTTCTATCCATTTACAAACTGATCTTTCCAAGCCTGTAGACTTTACCTTACCAATTAGCCGTGTGTGGGGAACGGTGTCAAACGCTTTCGCAAAATCCATGTATACCACGTCCACAGCCACCCCTCTGTCTATGGTTTTACTTACCTCCTCATAAAAAGAAATCAGGTTTGTTTGACAACTTCTGTCTTTCATGAATCCATGCTATCTGTTGCTTAAAACATTTTTTTCCAACAAGAACTCATCTATGTGGTCTTTTATTAAACTCTCCAGTATCTTCCCAGCTATAGAAGTTAAACTAACAGGTCTATAGTTACTCGGTAAAGACTTTGATCCCTTTTTAAATATGGTCACTGCATTGGCCCTACGCCAATCCAGTGGTACTATTCCAGTCATTAAGGAGTCCCTAAAAATTAGATACAATGGCTTTGAAATTACAGAGCTCAATTCCTTTAGGATCCGTGGATGAATGCCATCTGGTCCAGGTGCTTTATCTACCTTTATTCTGTCTAAATACTTCTGGACCATTTCACTTTTGAGCCATTGCGGATCATTTGGGGCTGTGTCACTACCACCCCCATTGTGGACATGAGCTCCCCCATGCTCCTTTGTATACACAGAGCTGAAGAATGTATTTAATAAGTTTGCCTTCTCTTTGTCCCCAGTCACGCACTCTAGATTATTTTGTAAAGGGCCTACATGCTCAGACCTGACCTTTTTACTATTGATATATTTGAAGAATTTTTTTGGGGTTTGTCTTACTATATTTTGCAATCTGTCGTTCGTTTTGAATTTTTGCGTCCTTGGTTTCCTTTTTACATATTCTGTTATGTTCTTTGTAAAATTTAAAAGATCATAGTGTTCCCTCATTTTTATATTTTTTAAATGCTCTTTTCTTGTCATTTATAACTTGTTTAACTTTGACTGTGAGCCACATAGGTTTTATTTTTAGCCTTTTAAACGTATTGCCCATGGAAATATACTTTACAGTGAGTTCGCATACAGTTTTTTTAAAAAATTCCCATTTCTGTTCTGTGTTCATCAATGCCAATATTCCCTCCCAGTCTAAGTCCTGAAGAGCAACCCTCATCCTTGTAAAATTTGCTCTCTTAAAATTAAGTGTTTTTATCTTTCCCGTATGTGTTTGTTGCTTGCAGCTTACATTAAATGAAATCATGTTATGGTCACTGTTACCCAGATCTTCTTTTATATGAATATTTTATAAACAGTAGCACTCTTCAAGGAAAAGGTTCGTTATAGCTTTCATTAAAAACTTAAAAATAAGGTTTAATAATGAAGGTCAAATTTGGTGCAAATAAAATATTTACAGAAAAAAGGTATTTCAAAGCAATAAAGAATTAATATACAGCAACAACGAGATCAGGTAGAATTTAAAAGATACTTGCAATTAATGTCCTTGGTTGAACAGAGATGGGTCGATGCATCAAAATGTTCTCAACTTGCAGATGTTCGTGGTTTGATGGTAAAGAGGAGAACTAAAACAGTCTCTTTAGATCCTTTTTTCTCTGGGACCAAAGGGGTAGGGCCAGATGCTCCTGACGACTCAAATAGGTAAGGAGGGTCTGTGGGCTGTCCCAGGTGGATGATAGCATAATGACCCTCCCTTACACACAGTTTTCATACCAATGCTCATATCTCCCAATATGTACAGGGTGCATTCCTGAAACTAAGAAATTATGATTCGGCATTGAATTCCACGTTCATAGATACTAAACACAGGTAGCTCAAACACACTTGTTACCTAGGAGGCATCTGATATTGATCTTCCCTCTTGTATGTATGAACCTGGTCATGCCTGGACTCAATTTGTTCAGTATAAAATTTTGCATTCAAATATGTATTTTTTATTAAGGTTTCACATTCCTGTCTGAATTTATGAATCATGTGTAGATTTCTTAAGTTTTGAATTGGGTAGAGATCTCTGAAAGGTCACTTCTGCTCCGAATGCCCTTTTACAACCCTCATTAATTCTGAGCCTCCTTTGATGGCATGCTCTGTATTCTTAATGGATCTGGTCATAGTTTTAGGAAAGGCCTGGACTCCTGGTAACTCAGTTAATTGTTTATAGCCCTGCACAGGCCTGAGTGTTGGTTTCTGATGTCTCTAAGCTGAGATAACGGTTCTTTTAAAGTGAGCTTAGGAATTTCATGACTGAAGGGAGGAGGGAGGGAGTGGGGTACTCTGCAATGTGTGTCTATTAGGCTAAACTGTCATGGCTGATGGCTGATTTCTGAACAAGATGGCCGCTAGCTACGGCTTTTCCTGTGTCTAGCATGTGATATCATTACACCCTCCATTCACTTTAGAGGAAAAGCCATCTTTCATTGTGCAGGTAGGCTTTGCACTGAAGTAAAGAGAGGCAGTGGCACACAAGGGTGGGTGGCAATCTGTAGAATTCAGAACATTTTGGGACTGAGGCAAAGCAGTTCAGGACAGGGAACACAATGAATATCTCTAGTTAGGTATGATCTATAATGAATGTGTTTAGGAATCAGAAGAGCAGAAAGAAGAGTGCTCTGAATGTGTTAGTATCCTTTAATTGTCATCAGGCCCTAGCCTAGTCCTCCAGCACAACTGTGTTCACCTTTTTTTCCAGTGCTGCAATCACAGGATACATTTACAACAGTCTGCCTGGTGCCTTTCAGCCTGGCACAGATTGCAACTACTTTATTTGTTTAAAGTTGCTCTGCTGATCTGGACCCTTTCCATAACAAATGTCAGTGGTGATATATCTTGGCAGAGCAAATATCTTTAATCTCTTGATTACTCAGTTCTGCATCCTTGAGCTGTCCACCAAAGAGGACATTGCAGTCTGCAGAGCTTGTAAAGTCTGCTTTCTTTTCCCCACATTCTGTACGTGGCGTGGAATGTCTTCACTTTCATTAAATTAATCTACTGTTGTACAATGTCAATCGACTGAACGCCAGGATCAGCATACAGAGGCCTATTCAAAATGAGGAAGTTTTGATCAGAGAAAACCAGATCAATATTTTTCTGGGCAATATATGAATAAGACTTGTAGGGACAGTTTTTGTCAGATCAGATATAATTTAAGCAGGCATATAAATATAGATAACCACATTGTATGTTTATTTAATTTTAAGGCCACAAAGTCTTAAAAGATTAAAGTTCAAAATTATATTAAAAGGCTTTTTTTCAAAATAAAATGAAAAAGAGGTTTTACGTACCTGCTCTGTACAATGATATTGTACAGAGTGGCCCCTTACCTCCTCTTTGGCAGTCCCCTGTCAGTGCTACCTGTGTGCTATAGTGGCACCCGTGCGCTTACGATCCGAGCTGTGTGTATCCATCAGTACATATTAGTGTTACCTATCAGTTCCCATCAGTGCCACCTATCATTGCAGCCTCATCAGTGCCCACCATTGCCAACCCTATCAGTGCCTATTAGTGCTGCCCATCAGTGCCGCCTATTAGTGCCCATCAGTCCAGCCTCATCAGTGCACATGAAAACTATGAAAAATGTTTTTGTTTGTTTATCAAATAATAAAAACTCCAGTAGTGATTAGAAAGCTCTATTTCTGTGAAAAAAATTATAAAAATTTCATATGGGTACAGTGTAGCATGACCGCACAATTGTCATTCAAAGAGTGACAATGCTGAAAGCTGAAAATTGGCCTGGGTAGGAAGGGGGTTTAAGTGCCCAGTAAGCAGGTCGTTAAGCTCTTTTTAACCGCTTCACCCCCGGAAGGATTTCCCATTGTAGGAACAGAGCACTTTTTGCGAGTCGCTTTAACTGACAATTGCGCGGTCGTGCGACGTTGTAGCCAAATTATATTTGTGTCCTTTTTTTCCCACAAATAGAGCTTTCTTTTGGTGGCATTTGATCGCCTCTGCGTCATTTCTGATCACCGCTATAAACAAAAAAAGAGCGAAAATTTTGAAAAAAAACCCCCAATATTTCTTACTTTTTGCTAAAATACAAATCCAAAAAAAAAAAATATAAAAGAATCAAATCTTTTCTTCGGTTTTGGCTGATTTATATTGTTTCTTATATTTGTGGTAAAAAAAAAAATCGCAATCGGCGTTTATTGATTGGTTTGCGCAAGTTGCCGCGTTTACAAACCATGAGAATTCATTTCTGGTGTTTTTTACATTTTTTTTTTTTACTAGCAATGGCGGCGATCTGCGATTTTTATAGGGACTTTGATATTGCGGCAGACATGTCAGACATTTTTGACACTTTTTTGGGATCAATGACATTTATACAGCGATCAGAAATGTAAATATCCACTGATTACTGTATAAATGTCATTGGCAGTGAAGGGGTTAACCTGCAGGGGGCAGGGAAGGAGTTAACTGTGTTCCCTAGGCGTGTTCTAACTGTGAGGGGGCAGGGCTACCATGGGCATAAGAGATCTAACTGATCCCAGTGACAGGGATCATTAGATCTCTTACATGCCCACTGACAGAGTGGGGAACTGCCGTGTTTACATCGGCGGTTCCCAGTTCTTTCCCTCTGGTAGGCCATTCCGGCTCGCTGGCAGACATCAGGTCCACCCGAGCCACAAGCACACTCCTCCAGAGTGCGGCGGGCACTAGAGCGCGATGGGCACGAGAGTGCACCGCTGCCGGCACGCTCCTGCCCGCTAACTGAGCACGGAATAGAGCCACACTGCAGCCGTACATATACAGTATGCGGTCGGGAAGTGGTTAACTAGAAGCAAACATTTGAGATTAAAAGACAATAAGCACATGGTGCCAACAAGTACCTGTATTACTAAACCAGTGTTTTTCAACCAGGGTGCCCAGGTACCCTGGAGTGACTCCCAGGTTTCTTCGAGGGTGCCTTGACAAAATGTCTAAAAACTGCCCAAAAACTGTAAACAAGCCAGAGGTGGATGAAGGCTGCCTTTTAGTTACACAAGGTTTTCATTGTGCACCATTACAACCTTCTAGCCGCCAGCATCTTAAAAACCAATGATGTCATTTCTTGATAAGGAGAGTGTTGGGCATCTGCACAGCATCCTTGTTTTTCTCTCCCTGCCGTTCTCCATCAGCACAGGGGTCACATTAGTTGAGTGAGGGAGAGAAACTAAGGGAAAAGAGAAACATTGGAATACCAGTCAGTACCGATGTGCAAAGGTGTGTTTTGCTTTGAAAGAATAAATCACCTCTAACGTTGGGTGTCCTACATGTGTGGATTATGCTGTGATATGTAAAACAATTAGTTACGTTTTTGCTGAATGATGTACCTCAAAATTGTGCAAAATTTTAAAGGGTGCCTTGACTGAAAAAAAGTTTAGAAACACTAAACAAATCTCTTTTTATGTACCTGCATTCCGTCCTCAAGTTCAGCTTCAACATGAACTTTTGTGGCACCTAATGTTATATCTCAGGCCCCTTGGCACATGCAAGACTTCTTTAATAAAATGTAATTTAAAAAAAAGAGCTATCGTTCATCATTAATTGCAGTCCTTAAGCCCCAGGCAGGTGACTATATCAGTCTTCTGCAGACAGAAGTAAAGATTTTTTCAGTCTCCTTTCCTCCACTGATCAGACTGCAACATTGTAAATTTGTACCCACATATTCATATGAGCCAGACGCTGGCCATTCACAGAGCCGCTGCAGACACCGTATTGGCACACAAAACCGTCAACCCCGACCAGCAGCGAATCTACGGGCACTGGCATCTGACCCACATGGAGCTACCATACAGTCCCAGACGGGTTTCGTTGGATTGACTTCTGCTAGTGAGTGGCTGTACAGCTGGTCGGGGTATACGGTTTTGTGTGCCAATACGGTGTCTGCAGCGACTCTGTGAATGGCCAGCGTCTGGCTCATATGAATATATGGATATACGTTATGCCGTGTGTTATCTAAGATCTGGTAAGGAGAATACCTAGGGGGTGACCTCTCTTGGTGCTGATTCTTTTCCCTTTATGACATTTTTTTATGTTATTTTTTAATACATTTGTTTTAAGCGATATCACGCTATTGTGATCTCTTGCACTTTTCATGTACTTGCTCTGTCTGCTGACCTGCAAGAGGGACAAGGCTGCCAGTGTATTACAGTGCCTGGGTTGCACTAAAAGTCTAACATGCTTGTGCATGAGAATGCCAAGCACTGGATCATGGTAAGAGTCCAACTGTGGGTGAAGGGAGTCACTGTGTTCCTGAGCACGAGGTGGAATATGTGGGAATTACAGACACCTGTCAGCGTATTCTATCACTAACACTTGTGGACTTGTTACCTTCTCTCACTGCTACTGGGACTTGTGGAAGTGTTTAAGACATTCACGTGGAGGATTCTCAACATTGAAACTTTTGGACACTCTAGAAAGCATTTAGCGCTGCTGTATGTGTTAATTGTATTATTGACCTATGCAGGGGTGTATCATGAAATTAGTGGGCCCGTGTGCAATCTCACACCGCACCGATAATCCCTACCAATCCCAATGTCAACCAGGGACAAATCATCATTACGTGCAGTGTTGGTCAGAGCACTGTGGTCCCCCACCCCTTAGGGCCCGTGTTCAGTGAACACCATGCACCCATGGATAATACGCCACTGGACCTATGGTTATGTGATTTTTAGTTTTAACAGCAGCAGCTTGCTACAGATTAGTGTATTGGTATCCAGGTCACCGCATAATAGGTACCCACGTACCACAAGTGACTTGTGCCCGGGATTCCCCACCCCCTGGTGTCACGAGACTGGTTGTGACGTGCATTACTACTAAACAGGGACCAACTGTAACCCTAACCATCCCTAATAGCCACGCCACACTCTAACGTGTGCCCGGGTGATTAAAGTACTATGTGGGGACGTATCCAGTTATTATGTTAATTGTGTATGTCGTCGCGATTTACGAAAGATCTCACAGGTTTTCAAAGTTACAACTCTTAGGAGGTGCACTTACAGAATTTGTGAAGGTGTTCAGGGTCAT
>BLSH010078281.1:5150-16636 GCA_018402905.1 Glandirana rugosa | reverse complement strand
GTTGTCCGTGCGATCGTTCGGGTTCCGTCCGGACCCGGACCCGGACTTTGTCCCGAAGTTCGGACGGACCAGCAGAACCCAAACGTCCAGGTGTTCGCTCAACTCTACTCACAAACTATCAACTCACAGATATCTGGAGAACACATAACTCAAACCTCAGAGCTTACACATATTACTCAGCTCCACATAACAGCTTCGCCAGACTGGATTATATCTTTACGACCCCAATCATATTAGCAAACTCATCTAAGTCAGAAATTATTCCCTGCCCATGGTCTGACCATCATATTGTCACTTTTACTACCTCTGCCATCGGGCTTTCCCCATCCCCCCATAATTGGAGAATTAATGACTCCCTACTATCTGATCCAACAATTCTAAAACAACTTTCTACCCAAGTACAGGAATACTTCACTATTAACAACATAGAAGATATTTCCCCCTCTACCCTTTGGACAGCCCATAAAGCGGTCATCAGGGGCTTTCTGATCGATATCGCAATCAAGAGAAAAAAAGAAAGGTCTCAGGAGATCTATAGACTTTCTAGAGATCTTAATAATTTGTATCGACAGGCTAACACCCAACACTCCACCGCAATACTTCAACAAATTCAGCAGAAAAGACATGCTTTAGACCTACTCCTATCTAATGAGGCAGAAAAACAACTCAGGTTTTCCAAGGCTAAATTTATGCTGCATGGTAATTCGACTTCTTCTGTTTTTGCCAGAAAGCTGAACCAATCCTTTAAAGTGCCTCATGTATATAAACTTAGAGACAAAAATGGACAGCTCGCTACACATCCTCATGAGGTTCAAAACATCTTTTTGGAATTTTATAGGAATCTGCTCTCTGACCCAAACAAAGAACCCCCCCCAATCTGTTTTAAACTGGCTCAATAAAATCGACCTTCCTAACCTCAATCCAACACAAATCTCTTCACTTAACGCCCCATGTACAGAACAAGAAATTAATAACATTATCACCTCACTTAAAACAGGAACAGCACCAGGCCCAGATGGCTACTCCACGACATATTACAAGAAAATGTCCCCACTAATCTCTCCTCATTTATGTCGAATATTTAATAAAGTCCTTTCAGGAGACAACTTCCCTAAAGAAATGTTATTAGCCAACATGTCCCTTATCCCCAAACCCAACAAGGACCATGCTCTCCCACAAAATTTTCGTCCGATTTCTGTCTTGAACAATGACATCAAAATCTTTGGCCGTCTATTAGCTGATCGACTAGCTAAAGTTATTACCAACCTAGTCCACCATGACCAAACAGGATTTATGCCTGATAGGTTAATCACAGACAACATCAGACTGGTTACTAATTTGATCCAAGATGCTAATTTATCCTCTCATCCTCTTAGCCTCCTTAGCCTAGACATAAATAAGGCCTTTGATAGTGTCAGTTGGCCCTACTTAGACATTGTTTTAAAAAAGTTTGGCATATCTAATGAATTTCTCCATGGATTCAAAGCCCTCTATAAAGACCCGCAAACAAGAATAAAAATTCCAGGAGTTAACTCAGAATTTTTCAGTTTGAGCAAGGGAACTAGACAGGGCTGCCCTCTTTCACCATTAGTCTTTGCTCTAGCGCTTGAACCATTAGCCTGTGCAATAAGAAATAACCCAAATATAACCGGATATACCAAAAATCAAAAATCATACAAAATCTGTCTATATGCAGACGATGCATTATTGTTTCTACCAGATCCCCTCACATCATTACCTCATCTGTTCAATGAACTAAACTCCTTTCACTTAGTATCCGGACTACACATTAATCAATCTAAATGCTCATTCCTTCCAATTAATCTAGACCCAAACCATTTAAACACCATTAAAAACCATTATACCTTCTCGTGGTGTACCCACTTCATTCGCTACCTAGGTGTTCAGATCACTTCTCAATTTTCCACTCTATTTCAACATAACTTTCCATCCCTATTTGCTCAAATTAGAATCCTTATTAAATCATGGTCATCATATCATATCTCATTCTTAGGTAGAATATGCGCGATTAAAATGATCATTCTACCCAAAATCTTATTCTATTTCCGCTCCATCTTTACGAATATCCCCAAATACCACATATTAGCATTACAAAAAGATATCAACAATTTTGTTTGGGCAGGCAAAAAACCCAGATGTAATATCAATCTACTGTACAGACCACATAAAGAGGGTGGTACTGGTGTGCCAAATCTTTGGCTTTACTATACAGCCACAAGGTTGACACATATGATACAATGGTTCTCGCACTCATCGAAAATCCCATGGCTTACATTTGAGTCAGACTCCATTTCTCCGTATTACATCTGTGGTTTTTTATGGTCCCCCTCGATCAGAGCTAGACAATTTCAAAATCGTAACAAAATTGTCTCACATCTTCTGCAACTTTGGCTGAGAGTCAAAGACACCTTCAAACTTATTTCTTCCCCTCCTCCCCTGGCCTCGTTCATAGTGGAACCCGAAGTCCATAGAAAATTCCAAAATAAAACTGATTATCAACCATGGAAATCCCTTAACCTGCTAACCCTAAATACATTTGTGGAAAAAAACTCGTTTTTGTCATTTAACCAACTGGCGAGTAAATTTAACTTACAACCTGAACTAGAACCACAATATAACACTATTAAAGAATTTTTTTCTAAGTTCCATTCCCTTCTACCTATATCAACATATACTGCCTTTGAATCCCTATGTAAAAACACACCAAGAGGGAAAGGTTTGATTTCCTCATTATATAAACACTTAAACGATTCCTTGCAATCACCAAAAACACAAGCAATGCTGAACTAGGAAACAGATCTTGGTGATCCAATTTCACTCAAAGAATGGCTAGTTGGTTTTGACAATTTGCGTAAATGTAACAGAACCACCACTTTCAAAGAAACCCCTACCAAATTGTTGATTCGGTGGTATATGTCTCCAGCCAGGATTCACAGATTTTACCCAGATGTGTCTCCGGATTGTTTCAGAGGATGTAAAGAAATAGGCACACTGTTTCACATATTCTGGCAATGTAGGAGTCTCAAACCAATCTGGAGACATACATCGAATGAAATATTTCGAATAACAGGTAAACAGATCACTCTATCACCCCATATCTGTATTCTGTATCAAAATATTCCAGATGTTTCCAAACCCTGCTTGAGACTTATTCATTCATTGTTGAGTTCCATACAATGGATGATCGCCTGTAATTGGCGTTCACCCCATCTACCCTGGCAACAGGTACTCAACAGGATGGGTATAATTAAATTAACTGAAAGATTATACCACTTAGTCAATGATAATATGCATATACATGATGATAAATGGTCCCTCTGGGAAAACCGTTCTGCCTCCCTAGATCAATAAATTTTTGTGATTTCTGATATGATGTTTATGGCTTTATATTAAGATATCTTCTGTATTTTACTCCTTTGTAACCTTTATTCCTTTTGTCACGTGTACTAATTCACATAATCCTTACTCAACCATGTCATTTTTATTGTCTGTACAATATTTTATAATTTTGTACTACAAAAGAAAAACTTTCAATAAAAGATTGTAAACAAAAAAAAAAAAGACCAGAAGGGAGCCATTACATCAAACCCATCCCAGATAGAGGAAATACTCACAACATTCTACAAAAACCTATACACCACAGACCGCATGGACATATCCGTAGCAGAGGAAATATTACAAGCAGCAGACCTTCCCAAAATTAATATATCTCAATTAGAGACACTTAACGCTCCCATCACCCTGACAGAAATCTTATCAACAATCAAGTCACTAGCTAGAGGTAAAGCCCCAGGCCCAGACGGCCTATCTTCCGACTTCTATAAAATGACATTAGATTTTATTCCAAATACGCTCCACCATGTATACGCACACAACTGGAAAGGCGGTCCCTACCTTCCCACAGGCCAACAGGCATACATTAAGCTATTACCCAAGCCCAACAAAGACACCCTATCCCCAGGGTCATACAGACCAATCTCACTTATAAATGTCGACGCGAAAGTTATGTCAAAAATAATTGCATCACGCCTGGCATCATTACTCCCCTCACTAATCCACCCAGCTCAATCAGGATTTATACATGGTAGATCGGCCACTCTCAACATTAGAAAAGTTCTCCTAGTCCTAGAACAAGCCAAAAAAGACCCAGATTCAAACACCGCTATTCTATCATTAGACGCAGAAAAAGCATTCGACAATATAAGTTTTGACTGGCTTTTCAGAGTACTACAAGGTGTAGGAATCACAGGCCCTTTCTTGGCATTTATACGGGAAATGTATGCCAAACCATCAGCCCGAATTGTTACACCAAGCTTTATATCCCCGGAATTCCCCTTGGGCAAGGGAACCCGTCAAGGGTGCCCCCTCTCCCGCTCCTTTTCAATCTAGCAATAGAATCTCTTTTGCGCATACTTAACTCCCCTGAGGGCATTAGTGGGGTTAAAGTTGGAGACACAGTTTGTCGCTCGGCACTCTTTGCCGACGACATAATCCTGTTCATGACTGACCCATCTAGAGATTTCACCTTTCTAAAACAAATTCTCCATAAATTCAGGGAATGCTCTGGAATGAAAATAAATTTCAGCAAAAGTGAAGTACTCCCGCTCAACCCAAAAAAGATGGAATCTTGGAAATCATCTTCCCCCTTCCTGATAGCAAAAGGACAAATCAAATACTTGGGTATACAAATAGGCAGGGACCCCCCCTCCTTATACTCTCTAAATTACCCTCCCCTAATAGCCAAAATAATAAAAGACCTACACACCTGGCGGTCTCTCCCTCTCTCGCTCTTTGGGAGATGCCACCTAATCAAAATGATTCCTTTTGTGAGACTACTATACCCTCTCCAAACGCTTCCTCTCCTCCTCAAACATAAAGATGTGCAAAAACTACAGTCAGAATTCTCTATCTTTATCTGGAAAGGAAAGAGACCTAGGGTGGCACTTAAAAAACTCTGCCTCCCGAAGAGCGAGGGGGGGACGGGCCTACCCAACCTAATAGCGTACAATCTTGCTTGCCTTATGAGGAACTGTCTTGATTGGGTAGCAAAAAACTCCACATACTCAAACCTTCATCTCGAAGAAGCAGCGGCTTATCCATTTAAGCTACCTGCTTTACTACATGCCAGGATAGCGTCCCTCCCGATCCACATTAAACAGAGCCTAGTCCTGAGAGACACTATCCTGGCATGGAGGGAAATAAGGAAAATGCTACACCTACCCTTATCGATCTCACAGTCCCTTCCTATTCTAGGAAATCCTATGTTCTCTCCTTCCATTGACTCACCTGTGTTCAGGACCTGGGAGTACAGGGGTCTAACTCATGCCCACCAATTATATGACCCAGCCACTAATACATATAAATCTTTCTCAGACATCAAAACAGAATTCAAATTACCAGACACACATGGCTTTCAGTACTTGCAAATCAAAACATACCTACAATCTTGCCAAGGCAAACATCCCTCACCGTTCAAAAAATCATTCCTAGACACACTGGCCACGGAGGGCAACTACTCCATCTCAAGAATCAATAGACAACTGGCCGTAACACAAACCCCAAAAAGTCTATCACAAAACTTCCAACCTTGGAGCTCTATTCTGGAAAATATGCAGGCACCCGAACAAATTCTATTGGGATATCAAAAAGTATGTTCCATAACCACTTCAGAAACCTGGAGGGAAACCCAATTTAAAATAGCACACAGAGCCTACATCCCTTTGGTCTTTACCCCAGAGGGGCCAAGTCATGGCATTTGCCCATGGTGTGACACCAGCAGACCGTCCCTATACCACAGAATCTGGCAATGCCCACAGGCAACAGTCTTCTGGGAAAAGGTCCTCACATATAGCGAGAACATCAGTAAACTAAATATCCTGAAAGATCCTCTCATATGCCTTTTCAGTGGCAATCCCACGGCAACCGACTCAAGCACCTCAACCAAAAACATCCCCAATTGGGTACATCTTTGTCTCCTAGCAGCTAGAAGAGTCATACTACAAGCATGGATCCAAACAACACCACCTAAGCTAAAACAAGTGCAACTAACATTACACTCTCTTCTACTCCTAGAGAAACAAGACATCATAAACTCAAACTTCACTCGAACAAAGAAATTCTTCCTAAGATGGAGAAACTTTATAGAATACTCCTTTGACGATATCGAATTAGGAGACTTCATGCTCCCATTCAAATACTCAGAGTGGTACCTCAAGGCTGATCTAACCCGATCCTTAGGCAGACTTAAAATCCAAAATCCCCAATAAAAAGGGGGCCACTAACAGTACTTATCTCCTACTCGATCCTCACCTTAACCTTAACCTTGACGTTCCAGAGGAGGCCTAGTATTTCCATCCTCTTACATGTATTATGCAGAAACTAATGACTATCCCCCCTAAATAACAAAAATCCTTCTCACTCTGAGAAGACACCCTATAACCACACAATTCCGGGCACAGATTAGCAAAACAGGAAGTACTGACCAAACCAGCATTAAGTATCACGCAAAATTACATAACCTTACAAACTGAGCATACGTTATATGACTTGTACCTAAAAACATCGGTTGTGCCTTAACAATCATTCCGCATATCTGCTGTAACTCTTTTGTTAACTTACTGTTACTATACAAAACTATACGTGTGCAATTATCTTTGTGAAGCCAACCCCACTATGGGGCATTTTTGTAAGACTGTAAAAAACCAATAAAATATATATTTTTTAAAAAACGCATGCAAGGCAATCGTCAATCGCGCTTCGAATGCATTTAAATGCGCAGTAAAAAAACATGCAGTTATGTGCAGTTTCTGTTGTGAATGGGCCTTTAGTGCTCTGGATGGAGACAAGTACACACTATAGAAGGATAAGCTTTGTTCATATTTCATGTCTGAGGTTTTTAAAAGAGAAGTATATATATTTTTTTTTCCCCTATTCATACTTACCTAGGTGGATGTAGCATCGGTCTGATGCTGCATCTGTCTAGGCTTGCCACCTGTCTGGGTTTTGAATTATGTGTCCAGGTTTCAGACCACATGAAACCCGGACACACTATTAAGGGGTGCTTTGCAGACTCTGATGTAAAGGGGGCATTGGGAACCCTGATTTAAAGGAGGGATGCTTGGAACTCTGATGTATGTGGGGGCTTTGGGGAGCAGCAACCCTCTTACACTAGCGTCCACAGTATTCCCCCTTAAAAAAAAAAAAATTGGCGTGCGCCAATAAAGTGTTCGGGTTTGGTTTGAAGAAAAGGTGGCAACCCTACATCTGTCCTCCAGTGCCTCTAACACTGAAAACTGAGCGATCGAATGCCGCCGATGGCTCGGTTTTCACAGCTCCATGGGCAGAGAGCTGCAGACTGTCATTCACTGGATATCCATCGGTTACCCTCAAAGGAGACGGCACTGCTGGATAACACGCTCTCATATTTGTGTGATTTGGCCCGGTGGGGTCAACCTTTGAGGTGAGCCTTCATTTCACCCGGTGGAGGGAGCACGGTTTTGTGGTGGTCTATAGTTCAAGTAATTGAGGACTATCTGCCTTGCAGGATTGGTTGTGAAGATCCAATCCCTCCCCATCCTTCACACAATTGGACTGACTTTCTTTGGGACATAGGCATGCGCACAGGGTGTGCCAGGTGTGCCTGGGAACACCGTAATCACCTTGAGCAGAGCAGATTCCCTCTACTGCCCTGGCTCCCCCTGCAGTGCTGCCGGATTCCTTCCCCTTCTCTCCCACTGGCTGCTGCTGTGGGCACACACGGGGGGTGGGGGGTTAGAATGAGTGGGGGAAGGGGCCTGTAAATATGCAATTTACCGGCTCCTTACCTTTCTGAATGAACACAAGGAGTGATCAGTACCATGTGTTTGAGCTTTGTGGTGCACACCCTAATGCAATAGGCTGCGCACACCTATGCTTGGGGACCATATTGCACTTTAGCACAAACACTTTCACTCATTTGCTTATTTTGCACATTTTTTCCATCGTTGCACTCATCCTAATGCCATTCTTACTGAGAACTTTGCAGTTATTTATTGCCACTCGTTATTTTTTATTAATTATTAATTTTTGAAACAGTGCTTCCACAATTTTTGCTTTTACCCAAATAAAATTGACGCCCTTTTTTTCCCTACAAACAGAGCTTTCTCTTGGTGGTATTTGATCGCCTCTGCGTTTTTTATTTTTTGCGCTATAAAAAAAAAATGACCAACAATTTTGAAAACAAAAACCATATTTTTTACTTTTTGCCACAACACATATCCAATAAACAAATATAAAAAATCAAATGTCTTCATCAGTTTAGGCCAATATGTATTCTGCTACATATTGTTGGTAAAAAAATCCCAATAAGCGAATATTGATTGGTTTGCGCAAAAGTTATAGCGTCTACAAACTTTGTGATATTTTTATGGAATGTTTATTTACTTTATTTTACTAGCAATGGTGGTGATCAGCGACTTATAGTGGGACTGCGATATTGCAGTGGACAAATCAGACACCTAACTGACACTTTTTGGGAACCAGTGATCGGTGCTAAAATATGCACTGTCACTGTACTAATGATACTGGCTGGGAAGGGGCGATCGAAAGGTTAATTGCGTACCTAGCCAGTGTTTTAGTGTAGTGGGGGAGGTGGTTTTACTAGAGGAAGGCATTGATCCATGTTCTTGCTTTGCAGAGATACAGAATCTATGCCTTCTTTACTGACAGAACGGCGATCTGCCTTGTTTACATAGATAGACCACCATTCTGTCTCTCTGCCTAATGATCGGCGGGTGCCAGCGGACATCGAGTCTGCGGGACCCACTGATTGGCTCCCGCTGTGATTCTACAGTCTTGCTATGTAAACAAGGCACTCACGCCCGCTACCCGGAAGTGCAGGATTATGTATATATATATATGTGATCCTGCGCAGTGCAGCCGCCCTGTAACAATAAAACTGCTATAGGGCAGCCGGCAACTGCCTATAAAAGGGAAATGGGATTGTGTTCATCCTGGTTGGGTATTAGAGGCTCCTAATTGTCACTATCGATGAGAACGCCATCCCGCGGGATAACGCATCATCTGAGATGAAACATTCTATACAGTAGAGCTGCACGATTCTGGCCAAAATGCTTTTTGCTTAGAATAAAGATCACGATTCTCGCGGCGTAACATCATCTTTCATATTATGCAAAAAATTGGACCAACTTCATTGTTTAGTTTTTTTTTTTTAATTCATGAAAGTGTCATTTTCCCCAAAAAAATGGCGTTTGAAAGACCGCTGCGCAAATACCGTGTGACATAAAATATTGCAACGGTGTCACCATTTTACTCTCTAGGGTCCCCGCTAAAAAAACAAAAAAATATATATATATAATGTTTGGGGGTTCTAAGTAGTTTTCTAGCAAAAAAGACAAATTTTAACTTGAAATCAACAAGTGCCAGAAAAAGGTTTGGTTTTTAAAGCGGAACTTCAATCATTTTTTCATCTTTCCATCTATGAAATCCTCTGCTCTTGTTGTTTTAACTTTGGATAGTAAAACTTTTATTTTCTGCAGTAAATACCTTCTACAGCCCACTTCCTCTTTCTTGGCTAGAAAAATGCATTTGACATCATGCACCGCTTTCTGCCAGGAAGGGAGGGGTGAGTCATAAGAGGGCCAATGAGAGCTGCAGAGCTAGAGGTGTGTCTGTGTAAATCCAGGAAGTGAACAGACAGCAGCTTCAGCTGCCCACAGTTAAAATGGATGCAGCCAGACTTAGTGGAGGGAGATTTCTGCAGCATTTTTGGCAAGTACAGAATCACAGTATATATACAATAATATGCAAAGTGGTTGGAGGGAAGCTTCAGAATGGCAAAGATGTTTTTATTACTAATTATGTGAGCAGACTGCCGTTAAAGAGGAAATGTCGGGTTGAGATTGTGAGGGAGTTGAATCGAGATCGCGATCCTTTAACGATTAATTGTGCAGATCTAGTATACAGCTGTTTTTATTAAATTTATCACAAAGGAATTTTTGATTTTTTTTCTATAAAATTATTTCAGCGCTTAACCCTTTAAGCCGGTTTAGCCTCAGCGCCGTAAATAGGCGGCGGTTTGTTTTTGAGTGGCTGTACCGGGATATAGTATGCAGCTGCAGGCTATATTCCGGTATCGTTTTTTAGAGCGGACGGTCAGCTATCCAGGGAATAACGACAGATCCGGCTCGGGAGCCGCTCAGCCGTTATCCCCGGGGGCGAGAGGGGACATCCCCCCCTTCCGCCACCTTCCGCCGCTCTTCTCCAGCCTCCGGTCCCACCGGGAGACCGGAGCGATGATCCGATGCCTCCGCCGGCTAGAAGGAGACCCGACAGAAGCCAGAATGGGCTCAGATCGGGTCTCCTTCGGCAAATTCCGGAAGCGATGTCACAACGTGACTTCCGCTTTACTCGGCGGATAATGGCGCCAAAAAATGACAGTATTAAGAATTGCCGTTTTACTGTGAAGTGCAAAGGAGGGATGGGGGGTCTTTTACTATCACAAGGGATGTTTACATTCCTTGTGATAGCAATAAAAGTGATCAGAATTTTTTTTTTTTATAGGAACAGTGTTAAAAATAAAAAATAAAAGAAAACGCCACCATCCCCGCGAGCTCGCACAGCAAAGAAAACGCATACATAAGTCGCGCCCGCATATGAAAATGGTGTTCAAACCACACATGTGAGGTATCGCCGCGATCGCCAGAGTGTGAGCAATAATTCTCGTAAAAGACCTCCTCTGCACCTCTAACCTGGTAATCGATAAAAATGTTTAAAACGTCGCCTATGGAAATTTTTAAGTACCAAACTTTGTCGCCATTGCACAAGTGCGCGCAATTTTCAGCCGTGTCATGTATGGTATCTATTTACTCGGCGTAACATCCTCTTTCACAATATACAAAAAAATTGGGCTAACTTTACTGTTGTCTTATTTTTTAACTCAAAAAAGTGAAATTTTTCCAAACAAATCGCGCTTGAAAGACCGCTGCGCAAATACTGTGTGACAAAAAGTATTGCAATGATCGCCATTTTATTCTCTAGGGCAGGGTTATGCAATTAGCGGACCTCCAGATGTTGCAAAACTACAAGTCCCATCATGCCTTTGCCCCTGGGTGTCATGCTTGTGGCTGTCAGGGTCTTGCTATGCCTCATGGGACTTGTAGTTCTGCAACAGCTGGAGGTCCGCTAATTGCATATCCCTGCTCTAGGGTGTTTGACAAAAACTCAATTTTTTATTCTGTTGTCATTTCAATCGGGTTAAAAAAACATATAACACTTTCTCCTACAATGCGGCTCATTTATCTATGGTATGTACTGTGCCGACTTTTAACGCGCGTGAACACGTTACCGCTGTTTCAAACCATGAATTTTTAAAGGTATCCGCTGCAAAATTTGTAAAAATAGCTAATGGTCCAATCTCCACGTCTCCTCCAGAAAATGCTCTTAATAACGAGTGTGAGACCGCTAGC
>BLSH010078165.1:383925-400367 GCA_018402905.1 Glandirana rugosa | reverse complement strand
ATGTCAATATAGGTATGGGGTAGTTTGTAAATTGTTCAATAGTATTCTGCACGAGTCTAAGTCTTACTTTAATGAATTTGACCCTCCTGTCAAATGAGAAAACCAGAAACAATCTCGACCCACTTGTCAAGTTCGGCTTGTTTTCAAACCGTGTGTTCTTGTTGTAGCGGGTAAACGGGCAACCTACTTGTGGGCTTAAACGCCCCGTGAGTCGCCCTACAAGTGGGTGGTTCGCGGGGGGTTACTCACGACGTGTCACGTAAGATCCCGGGATTCACCTACTTTGTTTTTTCCAACGAAAGTTTAGAAGGCGCGCGGGAACCGCGATTCTGGGAGGACGTCAATAGACGTCCTCCCAGAATTAAGCGACCGCCCTGTAGACGTCTTTTGTCTATAGGGCGGTTGTTAAGCGGTTAATTAGCCTTTCAAGATTTGAAAGCAACCTTTTTTGTTTCATCCACTTAGGGCCCTAGAATGCACTGTGCAGCACTCATTGGGGGGCGCTTGGTGGGTGAACATCCCGCTGAGTGCCCCGCAAATTCGGGTGTTCATCCAACGGGCAAATGGGCGATGTTGTTCTTGTGTGCCAAACTTTTGTTCGGCTTGAACTGTTCACCCAGCTCTAACAAAGACCAAAAGAGTAAACTGTCCTCCCAGTTTAAGTAATTTCATTCTGAATCTGAGCACGTCTTATGATAACTTGTTAAATGTTTGATGGGGTATGGATATAACTGTAACTAAAATAATGGAAGTATATCTACCTCATTATTAGAGTTGAGCGAACCCGAACTGTAAAGTTCGGGTTCATACCGAACTTTGCAGGGTTCGGGTTCTGGTATTTTTTTCCCGCTTGTTGAATAGCTGCAGGGCAGCCAATCAACAAGCATTTCACTGGTTTGCCCTTAGAATCCATCACAGCCATGCCTACTAATGGCATGGCTGTGATTGGCCAGTGCATCATGTGACCCAGCCTCTGTATGAGCTGGAGTCACGTAGTGCTGCATGTCATATGCTCTCAGGCTAGTGTAGGGAGAGGATGCTGCTGGTGCTGTAAGGGACAGATTATTGTTATTTCCATATCCCCATTTCTTTGTAGGGCATTTGTCCTACTCTTACCCCCACTTTTCTTCCTTTTGCAGCCCTCTAGCACTTTCCAGGACTTTTCTATAGCCATTTTTGTGCCCAAAAGTTTGGGTCCCCATTGATTTCAATGGGGTTCGGGGTCAAGTTCGGACCGAACCCAAACCCGAACCCGAACTTTTCCACGAAAACCCGAACATCCAGGTGTCCGCTCAACTCTACTCTTTATACCAAACTTCATACAATATGTCAGGTAACCATATTAAATGCTATTACCTTGCACCAAAATATAATATGGGGAAAGTCCTTGGGTTAGTATGGAAGATTACCTACATATTGCACAAGAGATTACATTTTTGAAAGGGGAGATAAAAAGGTACCTATTTGTGAATAGGATATAAAAGCATGCAAAATAATTAAAACAAATACAATGACTTTACAGATCAATTAACTGTTATCACCTGCAGACTTAAAAACATTTGACAAACATTTACTATTTGTGAATCATTACCTGTGTATAAAAAAATGACCAGATAGATTTATCTGTAGTGAAAGTTTGACACAAGTCACAATATATGCTTGATAAATATGCTTTTACAAACATTTTGGATGGAGTGGGGAAAGGCTTGGGTTCTCTGTAAACATTTTATTGTTGTCTGCATCCCCACTGGAGGATATTCTCCCTTTCTTTTTGTCTTGATGACATCTGTCATTGACACAGTAAAGAAAAGGTTGATGTTCTCACAAGAGCAAGTGTAAAACATCAAATGGGGGCACCGGTAACCATAGCAACTGTCTAAAACAGGAATTCCACTTATTTCCTTTCATTTTCTTTAGCATTTCTAGGACAGGAAGCAAAGGGAAATCTCCCCAATAAACTGTCAGAAGTTTTACTCCTTTCCATTTTATCCACAGCTAAAAATAAAAAAAAGTTTGGCATGTATATACACCTAACATGCTGTTTGACAGCTCTCTGGATTTGATGCTTCATTTCCTTGCTCCCTGTGCATCCTGTTATAAATAGAGTAAATGCGACTGTGGCATGCAAGAAGCATACCATAGAATGTCATGTGGGTGTCATGTAAAGTATTCACAGAGCAAATTTCCCATTGAATCCTTTATAAATGCAGCACTGCCCCATTGGGGGTTGCTTACAAGTGATATATTCATCTGTGCCACCCTGACCCTGTGAACTCTCCAGCCCTCTGGCACTCTGGGTTCAGACATTTCTGCGATCACCTTTATATGACACTCCAACACATATTAGATAAATGTTTCTCTTGGGCTTTACTGAAGCAAAGATATATATTCGGGGGGGGGGGGGGGGTTATTGATCAGCTGAGTCCAGGATAACAGACAAGACACAGGTGAGAAATCCCCAAAATAACAGCTTAAGCACAATTCAAAAGCAAAGATGCAAAATATACTGTATATATTTACAGTGGGACAACAATTAAGGAATAAAGGAGTGATTGAGGAAAAAAAACACCCATCTCTGCAATGGTTACCACACTATAGGGGAATTCCAGGCCGGCCTATCAAACCTTTATGTCCTAATGGGAGACCAGATCAATTAGGAATAGGACAGGGGCCCTTTAATTAATGATAACAGCAATGTCCAGATGGCAGGCCTGCAGAGATCTTCACCAGCAGATGGAGCTCTATAAATTGTATCCAAAGTATGGCACAGTGATATAGTGGTAAGCAGAACAGTTTACACTAGGTATTGGTATTCCTTAAAGTACTTCCATGAATAGATGTCTATATACAGTGTCTTATGAAATGCAATAGAGTGTTTCCATGGGCAAGGTGTCTGTACACAGTGTCCAAGCAAAATAACAAATCAGAGATTGTAACTGGTGGGTGGCAGCCCTCTCACCAACTGAAGAGCCCAACAGGAACCTCCTGAACAGCAATTCTGGATGAGACGTCCTTCTGTGGAACGAACAGCGATGACCGGTCAACTGTTGGAAGTGGGCAATCAATGGATCTGTCAGATAAGGTGGTGCTGTGGTGATGTCTCATGAACAGAAAGCAGAGTTGGGCCCCCCAGGGCCAGGCTGGAATTACTGGCCTGCCGCGTGGTAGGCTGCAACCCTCCCGCAGGCAGTGAGGAGGTGTTCCCTCAATGGAGCCCAGGAAGAAGAGAGCATGGGGCGGATCTGATCGCTTTTTTATAACTCCTCCCAGAGGCCTGTAGGTGTCGCAGATGGCCCTCACACAGCATCATAATATCTGCTCAAAAGACTACTAGTCCCACAATCCTCTCTGCTTGATTCAAAGATATGAGGTCACTGGCGCCAGCACTAGAGAGACACAGGAACCGAGGGAGAATGACGAAGGTTGTCTGCGGGACAAGGTAACTGTAGTCCACTGTCAGCTACATCCTCCCCCCACTTGAAAAAGTCTTTGATCCCCGTACATGGGAAACAACCTGTGGAATCACTTTAAGGTACTACATTGAAGAGTAAACAGTTGGTTACATTACAAACCAGGAACTGCAAAAGCAAACAATTGACTTACAGATGGGTTTTCCAACAATAAACTATAAACATCATCAGGCAAAATCATATCATTTTGATGACAGGCCAGTAATAGTTTAGTGGCCCCCCATTAGTGTCAAGAGGGGGATCAAGGTCATCCTCTACCAAAGGTTCGATAAAGGAGGCAAGTGCTTGACTAAAACATTGAGTGGTATTGATAAGTTCATCAGAACTTTACCCGAGGACATCGTAGGTCAGTCTCTTAGGAGGGCAAATCTTCTGTCTTAGTCTAGAATAGATACTTTCCAATGGTTTTGGCCCACAATCTGTTCCCCAGAAATGACATCCGGGTTCTGGTTCAGGTTCTGGCTCCACCAGGTTCTCGGGAGCATTTTCATTTTCTACTTCATGACTGAGGTAAATAGGAGTTTCCACAGGATCATTTTCTACTTCATGAAAGAGGGAAACAGGAGTTTCCACAGGATATGGCATCTCTAGATGGTCACTTGACTCAGCCCTAACCCCATCAGCCCCCCTCCCAGGTACAGAACCTCCTGCCTCGGACAGCGGAAGCCTAACCCTTCTGTGTGTGAAAGCTTCATCACTGTTCTCTCTGGGAACTTGAGAAACTTTAGTGTTGCCCTCAGATGAAGGAACCCATAGTCAATCGAGGGTTAGTTCTTCTTCATCACTCTCCTCTTCTGGAGGCAGAGGTTCATGACCCCAACGGGTTCTGGATCTTAGAGTAGGAGGAAGAAATGTCTTTGTGCAGGAAGATGGGGGCACTTGGATGGCTTTAGATATAGGCAGCAGGTGGTTTCTATGGCAAGACTTGAGTGGGCCAGTTTTCCCTTCAGGGAGCATCTGATACACAGGAAGCCTGGGTAATCATTTGCAAATGATGTAAGGCTGTGAGCGTCATTGATCAGCCAGCTTATGCTTTCCAGGCACCCCTAAACTGCATAACAACAGCCGATCTCTGGGCTGCAGATCTTGAACTCATACTATAAGATCAAAGCTCTTTTTGTTTCTTTGTTCCCTGGCGGTAGATGCTTCCTTAGCTTTCTCATAAGCAATCTTCAAATTTTTCTGAAGTCTATCGACATTTCCTCAATAAGAGGCCTGAGAGGTGTGATCTAAAGACATCCCAAAAGCTACCATTAATGGGCAAACGAGCTTCTCTTCCAAACATCAATCGGTATGGGGGAGTACCCGTGGAGTCATTCATGCTATTATAGGCATGAACTACTGCAGTAATGTAATCACCCCAATGTTGTTTCTTTTCCAAGGGAAGGGTTCCCAGCATGTTCAACAGAGTGTGGTTGAAACTCTTAGGTTGTGGGTCTCCTTGTGGGTGATAAGAAGTGGTTCTTGATTTTTGAATATTCCAAATTTCACACAATCGTCTGATTAACTTGCTCTCAAAATCCTGACCTTGATCCAAGTGTAGGCACTGAGGCAGTCCATAGTGGATGAAGAACTTCTCCACCAGGGTCTTTGATACAATACTGGCTTGCTGGTCCCTGGTCAGGAAGGCCTGAACATAATGGGTGAAATGATCATTCACAACCAGGACATTACTCCACCCACTCAGGTTGAGTTTTAAACACAAGAAATAAATGCACACCCGCCCCATTGGTCCCTGACTCTGCAGATGGCCTATTGGGGCTGCCCTACCAGGCAAAGTCTTTCTTTGGATGCTTCAAATTTGGTCATTGTGGAGAGCAGTAAACACTATCAGTCAGTGTTTCTTAGGGAGGAATAGTTGGCAAACACCCTCTGGTTCCTCGGGTGGGCCTTTTATGTATATGACCCTATGACCCCGTCCTGCAATTGCATTCCTTCCCATTCTTTGTGCACTATTTTAGTGCCCTCGATAGGGCTATTTAGCAACATCTGAGGATCCCTAACTGACAAAGATTTCCTTATAAGGTTCCCCTCTCTAGTCAGTTGGGGCAGCTCTTAGCTGCGTACTTGTGTCAAAGCACCGTAATATCTTGGCACTCCAGCAGGGGTGACCCTGACAACTTTGGCCCATTTGGCCCCTTTGTGATGATGTTCTACTCCTTGACATACAGTTAGTACTCCCTCATGAGACAGATGGACCCAGCTCTTCTGACCATCATCTGTGGCGTAAGGTCTTCGAGAAAGGTCATCTATGTTTCGGTTTCCCACTCCAGGCCGATACTTCAAAATTAACCAAAACTCCGACAAGGCAACCAGCCACCAATGTCCAGTGGTGTCCAATTTGGTGGTAGGCAGCAGGTAAGTCAAAGGATTGTTGTATGTTTTACAACAAACAAGGCCCCATATAGATAATCTTGCAGCTTGTCTTCCATGGCCCACTTGAGAGCCAGAAACTCCAACTTGTGCACAGGATAATTATTCTCGGGGGAGTGAGGCTTTGGCTCACGCAGGCCACCGGACAAAGCTTTCATTCCGATTCCTGATATAACAGTCCCCCTAACCCATCTCGGCTAGAATCCATATGCAATTCATAAGGTTTTGAGGAATCAGCATAAGCCAACACTGGAGCTTCAATGAGACTCCCCTTCAGACGTTCAAAAGCCTTCTCACACCTCCTCATCCATTGCTCTTGAATAGACTCACAAGGTTTTCTTGGACCCTTAACATAGGTCTTCTGCAAGTCTTCATCTGTCTGCGTCATCAACAGCTAATTTAGAGGTTTGACAATTTGTGAGAAATTCTTCAGAAATCTCCTATAATAGGAGCAGAATCCCAGAAAAGACCTCAATTCAGTGGCAGTGCTTGGTCTAGCCCAGGAAGTGACAGCTTCCATCTTTTAGGGATCTGTGGCTACTCCCTCAGCTGAAACCACGTGTCCAAGTAACTGAAGTCTGGTAAAATTGACTCTTCTCTAATGAAAACTTCAGCCCTTCAGCGTATAATCTTTGGAAGACTTTCTTGAGCCAAGCTTCATGTTCCTCCAACGTTTTGCCAAAGTCAATGATGTCATACAAATATACAAGTGTTCTCCATCAGTCTCTGAAAGGTGGCGGGGCCCCTGTTAACTCCTGTGGCATGCGGTTGAACTCAAAGAATCCTAGTGGGCTGATAAAGGCTGTCTTCCCTTGGTCATCTGGATGCATAGGTATCTGATAGTATCCACTCTTCAGATCCAGGACACTGAACCACTTGGCTCCTGATAGACATTGCAGGGCATATTCTATATGAGATGTGGTGTATTGATCTAGGATGGTTCTCCGATTCAAGGTTCTGTAGTCATTACACATCTGAAGGGACCCATTTTTCTTGCTCACTACCACGATAGGAGATGGGTAAGGACTCCGAGACTCCCTAATAACTCCTGACTTCTTCAATACAGCCAGTTGTTCTCTAAGATCTTCCAGATCACACAAAGAGATCTCTCTAACTCTTTCTCGGAAGGGCTTGTCTTCACTCAGCCGAATTCTGTGCTGAGTGCTCTTGGCACAACCCGCATCACAATCATTCTTCGAGAACATCTTCTCCCACTGGGCTAGTGTTAGAAGACGGTGCGGAGGGTTAGTAGCATTTGAGTGTTGTTTCCTCTAATTCTTAGAGGCGCAGCTCTATTTAAACTTCCTGCTTCCTGTAGTAAGTGCTGTCTGCTCTACAGCGTATGACCTGTTTTCCTGAGCTACCTGTAAACCTGTTACCAGTTCCTGTGACCCGGCTTACCCCGACCTTGTCTCAACTCTGCCTGCACCGACCCCCGGCTTGCCTACGACCACCTGATTGCCTGCTCCTTTTGTACTTCTGCTGCTAGACTGCTAACAAACATTGCCTGTACCCGACGACTCTTCTGCCTGCTCCCTTGTACCGCACCACCAGCCAGTTGCCGACCCTGCCAGTACCACCGACCTTCCAAACCTGCACGAGACTGGAGGAGCTTCTCCAACCGTCACCGGTGACCAACTCAACCCTCCTGCCATCCTCACTCCTGGACTTCCTGTTTACTCTATCAGGGGTTCACGAATCAGGGTCGCAAGGGAGGTTACCCCTGCATAAGTCAGACTCCACCACCAGGTACGTGACAGAAGCAGACAGCCATGGCTGAGTCTGCACAGGGGACCTCTCCTATGGACGATCTGAATGCACACCTGGCTGGGCTGACCCAGGCCATCCAGACCCTGCGGGAAAGTTACACCCGACTGGAAGCACAGGTGCCAGAACTTAATGCAACCAAGGCCCCAGGAACCAGTCAGTCCATAGCTGATCCCCTGCTGGCCCTGCCACTGGAACCAAGGGTTCCCCTACCAGAGCGGTTTTCAGGCGACCGCGCTTCATTCCGGGCCTTTCACAATGCCTGTGAACTTTATTTCTTCCTCCAACCTCATACCTTCTCCTGAGAAACCACAAAGGTGGGGTTGGTCATCTGCCTGCTGCGGGAAGCACCTCAGTCCTGGGCGCATCGCCTCCTGGAACAGAAGGCTCCTGAAGTCGGTAACTTGACTCTGTTCTTTCAGGCCATGGCCACCTTATATGAAGACCCACATCAAGCTGCCTCGGCTGAAGCGGCCCTCCATGCGCTGCGACAAGGCCACTGCACGGCAGAGGATTATGTGACGATTTTAGGCGCTGGAGCGCCGACACCACGTGGAATGACGCAGCTCTCCGTCATCAGTTTCGCCTGGGTCTGTCGGACCCCCTGAAGGACGAGCTAGCCCATGTGGGGGTGCCACCCACACGGGATGCTCTAGTCAACCTGACTATTCAGATTGACAGAAGGCTGAGAGAGCGAAGAGCCGAAAGAGCAGCATTGGATCAGCCCCCGCCCAGACAAGTGGGTCTTATTCGACCATCTCTGACTCCTGAAGAAAGGCAACAATGCCTGGGGAACCGCCTATGCCTGTACTGAGGGGAACCCGGTCATGTGGTGAAGACTTGCCCTGCCAAGCGCACCAAGACTCCACCCTCTTCCATCGATCTCATACCGACCCCCTTCCAGACCGCCACGCATCTCTCTCTCCCGATCTCCCTGCAGCTTCCTGGAAAGAGTCTCCTGGCCACTGCTATTGTCGATTCTGGCGCCTGCAGATTTATTGATCAGGCCTTTGCTGCCCAGCACCAGATCCCACTACGACCCAAATCCCATGGGATGGTCGTACGACTGGCTGATGGCACAACCATCAAGTCCGGTGCCGTCACACACGAGACTCTCCCCATCCGAGCTTCTACTCCAGACGGCCACCAGGAATTTCTGCGGTTGGACGTCATCGCTTGCCCTCTGTTCCCGATTATCCTCGGGCTACCATGGCTACAGGCTCATAGCCCCTCCATCAACTGGGCTACCGGGGAAATCAAATTCCTGTCAACATACTGCCTCCAGCATTGCTTCCCAGGAACCAGCAGACCTGACCCCATCTTGCTCAGTCTGGATACAGACGTGGACCCGGAGACTTGCTAGGCGGTCCCGTCGGTCTATCACCAGTTCCTTGATGTATTCAGTAAGAAGGGAGCAGAGCAGCTGCCCCCTCATAGGCCATATTACTGCCCTATTGAGCTCCTGCCCGGAGCCGAGGTTCCTTTTGGGAGGATCTTTCCTCTGACGGAGCTGGAGTTAACGGCCCTCAAGGCCTACCTGGACGAGAACCTAAAAAAGGGGTTCATCCGTCATTCTACATCACCAGCCTGAGCTGGCATTTTCTTTGTTGAAAAGAAGGATCATACCCTGAGACCCTGTATCGATTACAGGGAATTAAATAAAATCACAGTCAAGAACAGGTACCCCTTGCCCTTGGTTCCAGAACTTTTTCAGAGACTGGGAACGGCAAAGGTGTTCACGAAATTGGACCTTTGTGGGGCGTATAACCTGGTTCGTATCTGGGAAGGCGATGAGTGGAAGACCGCCTTCCGTACCCGGTTCGGGCACTTTGAGTACCTGGTTATGCCCTTTGGACTCTGTAATGCCCCGGCTACGTTCCAGCATTTCGTGAACAACATGTTCAGAGACTACCTGGACCTTTTTGTTATTGTTTACCTCAATGATATTCTGATATTCTCCTCCACTCTGGAAGAACACCGGAAACATGTTGCCGGCGTCCTGAGTCGCCTTCGGCAATACGGACTGTATGCCAAAGCTGAGAAGTGCGAATTCGGACGCCCTAGTGTGTCCTTTCTAGGGCTAATCATCTCAGTCACGGGCATCACCATGGACCCCCAGAAGGTCTCCGCCATCCTTGACTGGCCAGCTTCCACGGACAAAAAAGGAATCCAACGTTTCGTTGGATTCGCCAATTTCTACAGGAAATTTATACGGGGATTCTCCACTATTATCGCACCAGTTACGCAGCTCACCAAGGCCAACACACAGTTCGTGTGGACCAAGGAGGCGCAAGAAGCCTTTGAAACCCTGAAAGGCCTCTTTACTTCTGCACCCATTATGAAGCATCCTGATCCTGCTCTACCTTTTGTCCTGGAGGTAGACGCCTCTGAGATCGCTGTGGGGGCTGTGTTGTCACACAGACAGGGAGCTAAGGCTGCTCTTCACCCAGTGGCATTCTTTTCCCGTAAGTTAACTCCGCCAGAGAGGAATTATGATGTGGGGGACCGAGAACTGCTGGCGATTAAGGCCGCAATGGAAGAGTGGCGCTATCTACTAGAGGGAGCCAGGCACCCTATTCTAATCCTGACCGATCATAAGAACTTAGAATATCTCCGATCAGCCAGAAGACTGAGACCTCGTCAAGCCCGGAGGGCCCTTTTCTCCTTTTCTTTGCTCGCTTCTTATTCCATGTTACTGTGCATACAGGCCAGGGTCGAAGAATACAAAACCAGATGCTCTGTCTAGGATGTTCTGTAAACCAGGAGACACCCTGCTCCCTGACACAGTTCTGCAGCCCAGGAACTTCCTACTGACACAGGGGGACTTGCTGGCCCGAATTTGACAATCACTAGCCAAAACACCCAAATTGGCCATCCCCAGTCTGATTACCAGGAATGGCCTACTGTGGCACAAGAATCGGCTCTTTGTACCTGAAGATCAGCGCTTGCCCATCTTGGCATCTTGCCATGACCACAAACTGGCTGGTCATTTCGGAGCCTGTAAGACCACTGAACTGATATTGCGGTCGTTTTGGTGGCCTCGGGCAGAGGAGGACTGTCGGAGATATGTCGGCTCCTGCCCCACCTGTGCCCAGAACAAAAACTGCAAAGCCAAGGCCTGGGGGCTACTGAAACAACTTCCAGTACCCGAGCAAGCATGGTCAATGATTTTGATGGACTTCATTGTGGAGCTTCCACCATCCAAGGGGTACTCTACTATCTTTGTGGTTGTGGACCGGCTGACAAAGATTACTCACATTTGCCCATGATGGGCACACCATCAGCTGCCGAGACGGCCAAAATCTTTATCCGGGAGATAGTTAGGCTCCATGGAGTGCCCTCTAGCATAGTCTCTGATCGCGGAGTCCAATTTACATCCAGGTTCTGGAAGGCCTTATGCTCCGCTCTGGACATTGAACTTGCTCTCTCGTCGGCCTACCACCCGCAGACTAATGGCCAGACTGAGAGAACCAATCAAACGTTGGAGCAATACCTGCGCTGCTTCTCTGCATATTCACAGGATGATTGGGCCTCTCTGCTGCCATTGGCCGAATTCGCTTTTCACAATACAGTTCATTCGGCCATCCAATACCTGGTGAAGTGGAAGGGCTACGGCCCTGAGGAAAGCTCCTGGGAACCTGATAGGCACATCCATGCCAAGAAACTTATTTGGTCCTTTTGGAGAACTCATCTGGATCTGAAGGCCCGGCTGGGCATCCGGAGGCTGCCCCTTGGGGGGCAATGTTAGAAGACGGTGCGGAGGGTTAATAGCATTTGAATGTTGTTTCCTCTAATTCTTAGACGAGCAGCTCTATTTAAACTTCCTGCTTCCTGTAGTAAGTGCTGTCTGCTCTACAGCGTGTGACCTGTTTTCCTGAGCGACCTGTAAACCTCTTACCAGTTCCTGTGACCTGGCTTACCCCGACCTTGTCTCAACTCTGCCTGCACCGACCCCTGGCTTGCCTATGACCACCCGATTGCCTGCTCCTTTTGTACTTCTGCTGCTAGACTGTTAACAAACCCTGCCTGTACCCGAAGACTCTTCTGCCTGCTCCCTTGTACCGCACCGCCAGCCAGTTGCCGACCCTGCCAGTACCACCGACCTTCCAAACCTGCACGAGACCGGAGGAGCTTCTCCAACCGTCACCGGTGACCAATTCAACCC
This sequence comes from Glandirana rugosa, assembly GCA_018402905.1. NCBI lineage: Eukaryota > Metazoa > Chordata > Amphibia > Anura > Ranidae > Glandirana > Glandirana rugosa. The sequence goes on along the minus strand of BLSH010078165.1, from coordinate 388,592 downwards.
TCGTGCCATCCTCACTCCTGGACTTCCTGTTTACTCTATCAGGGGTTCACAAATCAGGGTCGCAATGGAGGTTACCCCTGCATAAGTCAGACTCCACCACCAGGTACGTGACAGCTAGCTAAATCTTGATCCTCTCCTCCCACCTGGGAAGCACAGTGGGACGCAATGGTGGGCTCTCTCCCATTCTTACTCTGGACCAGGTCATCCCCAGTCACTGGGGTGGCTGCACTCACTTTCCCAATCACCATGCAGGGTTTCAGGCTGAGAGGGCAGTCAGAAAAACTTGTTCACATTGACAGGGATTCTTCCCCACTTCTCAATAACACCCTAGTGGGCATGATTTCAGGATTCAGTTATAGTCTGCTATCTTCCTCCAAATGGATCTGCTTCCACCACCACGGTTGATCCCATGACAGTGGCTTTCATGCAGGCCCCTTCTCCAGGCTGCAGCACTCTTTCTTGTGTATCCAACTGCCATAGTCTCCCTACCCCCTTGACAGCTGCCTTCTTCTCTTGCAGTACACGCTGAAAAGCCTGCCTCAACTGGGAATGGATCTCCCTCACGGGAGCACCCTCCATGGCCAATGGGGTGAGTAACCTCCTCACAAGGTTGGTGTTGGTCCCTATCAGCAAGAAATTGCAACTTACACCCGGGGGTCAGGGACAGACAACAGCCATGGTATCTAAAGTTTCTGGCTTCCCGGCCAATGAAGGATCAAAGGTCATCTTGATAGGGGTGTATCCATTGTAAGGGCACTTTTGGGCACCTATACCCCAGATTTGTAATTCCTCAAGCTTACACAAAGGAATATGCCTTAAGCGCTTGTTATATAAGTCTCGATACAACAGTGTCACCTGAGCTCCAGTGTCTAATAGTGCTTGAGTGTAGATTCCTTCCACATGTAACTAAACTATCGGGGAAGGCCCTACCAAGTTCCTTGCCAGATTTCCAGCTGATGACTGATAGTCTATGTCCTAATCAGCTTCTTCAGTGGCTGAGGAGCCTTTCTAACAACTCGATCAGAAAGGTGTGCATTGACTTCCTGTGTCCGTCTTCCCTTCCCTGAGGACTCATTTTTCTTTTGAACAGGCAAGTGAAGGGAAGGAGTAGTAGGAGGTTTTTGCTTCTTATTTTTCTTTAACTCCTTCTTAGAGTTGGAGTATGGTTTTCCTTCAGAATGCTCAACTAGCTCCTTCACTGAGGTCACCTGAAGTTTCCATCGGCTTTTGGAAAAGCACCTTCTGTAAAGCTCTCAAAACTTCTGTGAGCAACTGTGCGCTGATTCTAGCTTAGCCTGGAAGTGCCCAACTTTCCCACATCTAAAGCATCTCTTGGCCTTACTCGGCTGAGCCTTTGACCCTTCTGGTTGAGGTTCTTGATCTTGTACCTTCACTTGAGTTTCCAATCATCAACACATGATACATCTGGGTTTGGGCCTGGGCAACTTGAGTCATTCATTCGATTGGGCCTGATTCGTTAATGGGATTTTTGGTGTCAGGACTGGCTCTATTTCACTATCATCATCTGAGAATTCTGCCTCAGCATTGGCAGCCCGAGCAGCCACTTTCTCTCTCCTTGTTCCATTTGCACCCAACTCTCTCACTCCTTGACTCTTCTCCACCAATAAGGCTTTTTCTTTTTGCACTTCTCTCATCAGTTCAGAGTACGTTGGGACTACCTGTGTTCTCTTCAGTAATAGCTTTAGGACAATGGGATGATTGGACCCCCTGAAAAACCTGATCCAGAAGAGCTTGATCAGCGTCCTTTGGGTCAATACCCTTCTTAAGGATGATCTGGTGCAGCATTCTGTCTACTCGAGATATGTATTCAGAGAGTCTCCCCCCCATCTTGATAAGTGTGATTAAACTTGTACAACAGATCTGCAGTTGTCTCGACTCTTCTGAACATAGCATACAAAGCGTCAATGTAGTCCATAGCAACACAAATCTTTTTCCCATCCTCAGATTTCTGATTACTTTGGCCGCTAGACATCAAAGGCTTTGACTAAGCCGCTGTTGTTTCACAGCCTCTGGAACACTCCATTCCTTAATTGCCTGAATGGCCTGATTCATCCAAGTCTCAAACTCCTCCTCTCCGATAGGGGTTGGCAGATGCCCTGAGAAGAACTGGAGTCTCTGATAGCCTTAATTGGCACTTCCAGGTCCGTTGTTAGCTAAACTGTCAACTAGCTGGCTCATGTCAATGTAGAATGAGGCAGGAGGGGCACTGGGCCCACGGGAGTCTGCCCCGGCAGGTCCTAAGATTCCTCCTTGGGCCCTTAGTGGCGGTTGCCTCTCAGCAGTCTCTCCCCCCACTTTCAATGGGATCACCCGTGCAATTAATCCTTCTGCCAGGCATACCTCTTCTTCCTGGAAACAAACAGGTATCTCTTCCTGCCACTCCATCAGCACCATGACACAGTCCAAATCAAACTCAGTTTCCACATCCAGAATGTAGACCCTCTGTTCTGGGGCTAGAGCTCTCACCCACTGCCAAATCTCCTTCTCAGTGCACTCACTTCCTGAGATTTCCAACACAGTGCTTCACTCCACTTGAGCTCCTTGCGCTCATCCCCAGGCGACCACGGCAGTTGTGGTAGCCTCCTTCTCAGATTGTGGCTCTTCTCTAGGTTGACTAGGGCTGGCTGCAGAGAACATTCCAGACGAGCCCCCAAATGTAACATTGCCTCCTTGGGGGTTGCTTAAAGTGACATGTGCCCTCCTGGCACTCTGGGTTCAGACATTTCTGCAAGAACCTTTAAATGACACTCCAACACAAGTTAAATAAAGTATTCCCTTAGGCTTTACTGAAGCAAAGATATGTATACAGGTTATTGATCAGCTGAGTCCTGCATAACAGCCAAGACTCAGGAGAGGAATCCCCAAAAGAAGAATGGATTTATTATTATTTTTTTTTACTGTGATAAAAAAAAACACTTTTAAAAAGTTAAGGCCTGTAGCTTTTCTATTCAACTGCATACTTACTGTAATTGGTAGATTAACACTCCCACTACAATAACCCTTGCTGATAGGATGTTAATCTATGTTCTCCAATTTGACAGCTGGTGGTGCATACTTGCCGCTAGGCCAGATAATGCTGTGCCTAAAATTTCTTAACGATCTTGAAGCAAAAACTATTGTTCCTGATAATGCATTATGACAGTTATGATCTCAGGTATAAAACATGATTTTGGAGCCCACTTCAGCCTGAGGATAGCAGTTCACCTCTGTTCAAAGCTGTAATGGTGAGATACATTTTAATTTTACTTTTTAAAACCATGGTGCAGCTCCCCTCCAGCCCACCCCTCCATACTTACCTGAACATGATCTCGATTCATTGCTGTGCATGAGAGCAATGACTCTATCCACTCCCTCCCTCCTCATTGGCTCAGATACAGTAGTGGGAGACAATGGCTCACACAGCAATCACAGCAAATGAGGAGGGAACAGGAGCAGGGCCAAACCACACTCTGTGTGTCTATTGATGCTTGGGAGTGGTCCATCACGAGTGCCCCCATAGCAAGGGGCTTGCTATGGTGGGCAATCAGCAGTGGTTGGAGGCAGGATTGCCACAGGGGAACCCGAGAAGAGGAGGATCGGCGGCTTCTCTGTCCAAAACCATTGCACAGAGCAGGTAAGTATAACATGTTTGTTATGTCTTAAAAATATGGGCTTTACAATCACTTTAAGATCACATTTTTGTCCATTTTTCAACCCATAATTAAAAATGAGTGCAATATATTTATTAAAGCAGTGTGCCAAACGCATTGTATGCATTTAACATGGTGTTAAAGTTACTGAGGTATTAAAATTGCACAGAGTTAACCCTACAAACATGCCTTTATATTTGTTTATCAATGATGAAAAAGTAAATTAGACCTAATTTGGGATATCTTTTATATATTAAATATGAATAGGCCAAACAATATGTATGTATAACACATAGACATATTTATTATGTCTTACAGAAATCACAATACAATAGTGGACAATGTCTATATCTTTCTGCCCTGTGTTCAGGCATTGGCCAGAATTAATATCTACTTTCTGAATGGAGAGGCTTGTCCAGAGGTAGTGCTACCTTGCAAATCCTAGTAAAGGTAGTTCTATGCTCCTGACTTTGTGTACAAATGTCTGCCACGCCCCCCCCCCCCAATGGAGAGATAAGACTGAGGTAATTCCTTTTGACTTCCCGCAGCACACTGGAGAGCTCATTTTCCTAGACTGTACCTCTAAGACCTAGATACAAGATCATGATTGAAGCACAGAGGCTAAGTGGTTAGTACCTCTGTCCAGCAGAACTAGGGTTGTTTGTTTCAATGCCAACCATGACACTACCTGCCTGGGTTTTGCATGTTCTCCCTCTTTCTATGTGGCTTTTCTTCCACATTCCAAGGACATGCTAGTAGATTAATTGGCTAATGTCTAAAACGTTTATGTATTTAACCACTTGCCGACCGCCGATCGGCATCTGACGGCGGCAAAGTGGCTCTGTAAGGCGAAACGCGCTCACTGTGTCCGGGGAGGGCCAGGGAGCGGGTGCGGTGGCTTCGATTGCCTCCGGCCACCCGCGATGCCCCCCCGGAGTGAAGGAACAAGGAAGTGAGGCCCCCCCGTAGCGCCCACCGGCCTCCGTTAGCTTCGGTGGCGTGGGCGAGGGACCGGGA